>JAKOOJ010000001.1:279448440-279653440 GCA_022577455.1 Arizona elegans | reverse complement strand
ATTCCCCACTGTCCAGTCAGAGCTGAAGAAGCTTCTCAGATGAGAAACGAAATGTCTTCAAAGAAAAATGAGAAAGTCCAGTTGCCTCTTGAGAAAGCACCTTTGGGATGACCAGTCACTTAATGACTGTTCAAAGTTATAACTTACCTGAAAAAAGGGAACTTACAACTTGGAAACTGTTACAATTTATAACTGTAATATGTAGGCTACATTTAGGTCATAATTTGAGGACCACCTGTATGTATATATGAATGTATGTATGTATGTGTATGACACACACACACACATCTGTGAGTTATTTGGGCATGGGGATATGAATAAATCACTAATGTCCTTATGTGACTTTCCTACTGTTATATGGGAGGTCACAGGCATTGTCCTTTAGCTGAGATGCCTGCTCATTAAAATGAAAGTTGTAAATAAGATGCCTGTAGGAGGCTAGTAACAGATTGTAATTATGCTGCATAAAATAATCATGTAACAGAAGGAAATTAATTTCCCATTTCCCCTCCCATTAGAAGTCAATTCCAAATAATATTTATTTTTCTCAATGAAAATGGCACAAGACAGGTCAGAATGTCACCAAGTCAATATTCCAGTTTTACTTATCCCTTTACATTTTATACCTTTTGCATCTTTTGAAATCTTGAAGAGGCCTACATTATATATTTAAGGCGGATGAAAAATCATGTAAGTGGAGGTGTTCCTTTCTGCATCAGCTCCAGGCACTCAATTATTGTCAAAAACACAAAATAGGTATTTTGTAAACAAATTTACCTAATGTACATAATTTATGGGAAACTTCACCAAATATCCAGCAAAGCAAGGAAGCTTGCTGATCTATGCTGTTACAATATAAAAATGTACTGGGCTGATCCCAAGCCTATCACAATCTGTTCTGCAGTCTCTGTTTAACAACTACTTTAATAGCTTTGGATACACTAACCTGTTTTCTTTCCAAACCATGTAGATTTGCTGGGCTTTTTAAAAAAAAAAAACAAAAAAAAAAACCAACAACAGCTAATTAGGCTTAGACATTCCTAAGATTTAGATATTCACATACATTGTTCTAATATAAACTAATTTTGCACAGCTGAGATCTATGCAGTAACTTCTCTCAGGCTCTCTTATTGATAGAGTGCACTACATCAAAGACAAATTCACAGAAATGTGATTTAGTGCCTTGTATTGCTCAAGCGTCTTGTAAAGTCTATCTAGTTTTCAGCAGGAGGTCTCTGTGGTTTCCTTATTTCTGTCCAGAAGGATACAGCATTGCGCCATACCAGCCTGTGCTCTGGTCCATTTATACTAGGGTCTAAACTGGTTTCTAACCTCTTGATGGAAATAAGCTCTGATTCCTTTGACCTTGGAAGGTCTTCTCATTAGAGAGCAACAGGGTGAGAAAGTGTAGGAAGTTAGCACCTACCCTTCTCCTAGAAGAATGAAATATTCTAGGAAATATTAAAAAGATAGAATATTATATTTCCCTGGATGAGAAATGGAGAAACATGTTTTTTTTAAAGGCAGGAAGCAGACTCACTCTTAATAGCTCCCACCCTCCTCAATAGCCCACAGCAGATGTCAGCATTTAAGAGATAAGAGATGGCTAGGTCTATTCATAAGCAAATGCCCTCACCCAAGATCCAGCAAAGTTAGGATTAGCCTCTATCTTTCTCTGTTCCCATTTATGGTAAGCTCTTTTATCAAATCATATCTGGAATTGGTTTGAATCAATTCTTTAAAGCTTTTGAATGTTGGAAGTTAAATTCAGATTGAATCTTGACACCTTTGACTTCTGATCCTGAATCTAAATCAAACCTGAGCTGATTCACCTACATTTAATCAGAATACTTTTACTTTTAGAAGCAGATTGGCTTCATACACAGTTAGACTATTCTATGCACCCTTCTGAGAGTCCTATAGGGCAAGAATGGAATGATTAAAAACAGAATTAGAGCACTCAGAATAAAGGATTATTCATTGACTAGATAGGATAGGATACAGCAATCTGATTTTAAAATAAGCATTTCCAAGAACAAAGGAGCTTCCTTTTCAAACCCACACATTTAAAAATCTGGATGATTAATAATGGCTTTCATCCAATTAAAATCCAAATGACACAGAGATAGACTGAGCTGAGTTGCCAAAGTTCAGTTCAGATCAAATAAACGGCATTAAAAATATCTCCAAAGTGCCCAGGTTCTGGAATCAATCCAGGAAAAACACATTTGAGAGTTCCATCATATTAATTTGGAGCAATTGCTTGAATGAGATTGTATGAAAAAAATGAGCTGATAGTGGCAGTAGCAGCTGGCACTGCCAAAGTCAAAATTGACCAAAGTTAACCTTGTAATCTGCCAAACAATAAATGTACCAAGGGTTGGTCAACATCCTATGGACCATCATTATGGACCATCAGATTTTATATTTTTGGCTTCCTCAATCTGGATGAGAATTGTGGGAGCTGTAATTCAGGGCAAAAAATTAATCCACCAACAGATCTGAAGTGATCCAACTATTATTAGTCATAAAGAGTCCTAATCATCATGTAGATTCTTATGAGATGGATCCAGTCATATCTGTAATTTATAGTGTTGATGATCGGGACTTCTCACAATTGATGTTGCACATATTTGCTGAATTTATGAAAATGTTTCACGCTAAGATACATGCTCTGGTGCCACATTGGATAAACTATTACTATTTCCAAAAGGGACTATTGGTCTAACTCTAGGATCTTTCCTCCTTGTTCCTGCTATCTGGCCATCTCTTCTAAAGCATTAGTGGACAACCTTTTGATGGCTAAGCCCATGCTGAAGTACTTTTGCGCTACAGGGGTCAAATCCAATTCTTCTACTACAATCACAAATGACAAAGATCAGATAATAAAATTTTAAATGTAAATTACAAAACAAAAATTAGAAATAGTTGCGGGAGGGAGTCAGCTGACATTATGCCTTCACTACTGGATGGCAAATAGGTGGCCACTCTCTTTCTTATATCTTGATTAGTGTCTGATAATAATAGTTAAACATGTGATTAATCTGTTTTGCCTGGAAATTGCTGGAGAATTGGTACTATATGGGACTTTCAGAGATATCTATAGGAATTGCAGTAAAAGAGGACATGCTTGATTGTTTCTATTCCTCCAGAATTCTGTGGACATAGTCTTTCATGAATAGGTGTTTTATTACATCTGCCAAACAGAAGGGCAGAAGGCAATATATTATGTCTAGTTCAAAATAATTCTTTCCTTAGGCTAAGAAGGTTAACATAATCAAATAATCTGCAGATTTCCAGGTGTTCATGGTGATGAGCATTCTGTAGCACCATGTTAGGTAGTTAGTTGATTTGTAATTCTGCATCCTCCAGCCTTTGATATATATTCATTTTGACTTGATCATAACCAGCAGAGATAAACTATTCTTTAGATAGGACAATATTGGCTAATTTATGTTCTACTGTCAAAATTGATAGAGAAGCATAATCAATTGTTAAAGTCAATGGTGCTAGTCTATTGGAAAAAAACCCAGAAGTTTCAACCAATAACTCAAAACTGCCTTCCAAGCCCTATGTTCAATTTTGACCATCTGTATTTCAAGGTTGATAGGGTTGCATTAGAGATTAATTTTGGTGTAGCAGGATCTCAAAAATTCAGTTTGTATGACTCTGTGATGTTCTTCTTAACAAATAGGTGAACCTGTGCTTCATATAAAGTTCTGGGCCAAAGTTTTGGCCTCAAAGAGTTGAAGGACTTCAAGGACATACTCTCATTCTCTCACAGAAGAATCTTCTAATGGGCAATGAGGATCCAACTGCTGTTTCATTTATATGTTCATGGTGGTTTTCCAGGATCATGAGGTATGGAATATTTTCCCATTGTATTTGAAGGAGTACACTTGTTCTATGTGGGTTCCACCTGGCATCCATGAATGTGACTTTGCCTTCTGGGCACAAACCATTATTTTGTACTTCTGAAGGTTAATGTTTAGTTTATGGGCACAAAAGCATGTATAATAGCATTCAACAATCTTCTGACAAGAATCTGAGAATTAGAGATGACAGGAGAGTCATCAGCATATAGAATTAGGGTGACATCAATAATCTTCAATATGCTAATGATACAACTCTCTTCTCAGAAACCAAAGAAGACCTGAAACATCTGAACAACAAAATCAAAGAAGAAAGTGAGAGTTTTGATCACTTCCTGAACATTAATAAGACCAAGCTCATGACCACTGAAAGGAAGGGGAACATCAAAACATAGAAATTGGCAGTGAAGAGATAGAATGTGTGGAAAAATTAAGTTTCCTAGGATCTCAGATAGCTCAAAGTGATGAATGCAGTACAGAAGTAAAATGTTGGATTGCACTGGGTGACACAGCAATGATGAACATGAGCTGAATATGCAAAAGCAAGGACATCAGCCTGGCAACCAAATGTAGGTTAGTTTACTTTATTGTGTTCCTGTTGCTACCTACTGTATTTTTTGGAGTATAAGACGCACCTTTTTCCCCCCTAAAAGGGGGTGAAAATTTAGGTGCCTCTTATATGCTGAATGTAGCCCCGCCCACCCACTGGCCCCCACACTTTGGCCTCTGCCTCGCAGCAGTTACCTCCTTGTAAGCATACAGCAAGAAAAAATAGCTCCTTTCAGCTTCAACACAGCCTAATTAGCACTAGCTGATTGGATCGGCCTCCCGACTCTCAGCTGATTAGCTCTCAGCTGATTTGCACAGGGCTCTGCTGCTTGCTACAAAGTGGTAAATTGCTGGAGGATATTTTTTTTTCCCTGTGCTAATCAAGCTATGCTGAAAATGAAAATGAAAGTAAAGCAGGTTGTTTCCTGTTTGCTACAATGAGGCAAAATTGCTCAGAGGCAGAGGGAGATTTCTTTTTCTTCTTTTCCTCACCAAAAATGGTAGGTGTGTCTTATACTCCGAAAAAATATGGTATGTTTGTGAAAGTTCCCATAGCTACCTATGTCTGTGAAAGGAAGATAATCAACTACTTTGAGCTGTGGTGCTAGAGAAACCTCCTGTATATTCCTTGGATAGCAAAAGTGACTAACAAGCAAGTACTGGAAAACATAAAACCAGACATGTCATTAGAAGGCAAAATCACAAAACTGTGTGTCACTTACTTTGGTTATGTCATGTGAGGAATTCACTGGAAAAAGCAATTATGTTTGGAAGAGTTAGTGATAAAAGGAAACCAGGCCATCAGAGTGCCCGTGGTGGCTGGATGCTATCGAAGCTGACAACAGCCAGAGTATTGAAAAACTCAATGAAATAGTGCAAGGTTGGAAGGAGAGACCTGGCCCATAGAATCACGAAGAGTTGGACTTGGACTTGACTGAACAAATAACATCATCATCATCATCATCAGCAGCAGCAGCAGCAGCAGCAGCATCAGCATCAGCATCAGCATCATCATAGAGCATGGGCAACAAGGGAATATAAGGTTCTCACTGTATCCTTGATATGACAGTTGGATAGTATGGGTATTAAAATACATCCTTCTTTGACAATTTTTAAAGAGTGTATTGCATGTTCCTTGTAAGAATCTTACATGAAGCATCTTACATGAATGGAGATTTTGGTTTACAGCTTCTGAAATAGAAATAACAGTCATCTGTTGATGTTGGTACTTCAAAGTTTTCCCATTAACAGGGTTTGATATATTGAATCAAACATTGAAAAAGCCAAGAAAAGAAGTCAAGAAATGCCCCCTATAAAGAAAATGTATATTTATAAATGTATTTCTCCATTATATGGTGCAGCACAAATACTTGATATACTATACAGTGTGTTACATGAAATTCAGCTTGTTCTAGTCTAGCCAGTCCTGTAATTTCTGATTTTAATGCCTAGCCCAAAGTTTGCCTATGACACTCAATATGCTAACAGGCATGCAGATAATCCTTGGTTAATGACCACTTATTAAATGACCATTCACAGTTATGACAATGCTGAATAAATGGTACTTATGAATGATCCTTGAAATTCTGGCTGCCCCAGTTTACTATTGGCTCTGTGGGTGTGGCTTGGTAGATTTTACCCATATTGTAAAATCTCCATTCCCATCCCATTCCAGGGGAAGGATACTGCAAAATCACCATTCCCACCCCACTCCAGGGGAAGGTTACTGCAAAATTCCCATTTCCTCCCAATCAGCTGGAACTGGGAGGCAGAGAATAGATGAGGGCATGGCCAGTCAGAGATGGTATTTACTGGTTCTCCAGAACTGGTCAGAATCTGTTGAATACCATCTCTGCCCCAGTGGTCATGTGATCAGGATCTGGACACATGGTGTCTGGTTTGAATTTGCAAGAGTTGCAGCATCCCTCAGTCATGTGATTGCCATTTGTGACTTTCCTTGCCAGCTTCCCACAAGCAAAGTTAATAGGAAAGCTGGCAGAGAAGGTCACAGGTTGTTCTAGTAACCTCCTACATGCCACATCAGCTATTCAACCCCATCCCACCCCATCCAACCATCTTGCTCTACATTACACTAGCTCCTACACAACTTTGCATGCCCTTTCTCATCTGGTAGCAGCTAACCCATGTTCCAGCATGCTTGTACTGTACTGGCTCCTCATGCATCCCCCCCACATGCCCTCCACACCAACAGCAGCCGTTTATCTGCTGGCCTGCTTGTGAGTTGCCTGGGATTTGCAAAGTTCTGTGTTGAAGAGGTTGCAGAAAAAATGTTTCTAAAAGAAAAAAAAAGCCTCTGTCGATCTGGCAACTCAGCTGAGATCATCAGAGGCTTTTAAAAGAAAAAAAAAAGCCTCTGCCGATCAGGCAACTCGGCTGGGATCGTCAGAAGCTTTTAAAAGCATTTTTTTACAACCTCTTTGGCCGAGGTTGTAAACCATTTAAAAATGGTTTTAAAAGTAAAAAAAAAAAAAAAAAAGTGGCCATGCCCACCCAGTCACATTACCCCCTACCAAGCCATGCCCACAGAACCAGTAGTAACAAATTTTACATTTCACCACTGCATTACACGCAGATGCACAGACGCACAGATGCCTCCTTTCGTTATTAAGCATACTGCAAAACAAAAAGCTCAGCTAGGTGGCTCAGTGGCTAAGACGCTGAGCTTGTCAACCAGAAAGGTTGGCAGTTCGGCGGTTCGAATCCCTAGTATAGGTCTCCTGCGTGAGCAGGGGGTTGGACTAGATGATCTCCAAGGTACCTTCCAATTCTGTTACTGTTCTGTTATGTTAACTGAGGTGCTCCAGGCTCTCAACTCTATACTTTTGAAACAGCCAAGTTTTGTTTCCAAGTGCAATACTTGTATGGAAGGATGGCTTTTAGATTGGAATATTTTGAGTTCAAAAAATTATGGATATCTCTAGAAGCTTGTGAATAATTAAAATGGGAGTGGGTTGGCAGCAAGTAGAACAGTTTCACCAATCTCAAATCTAAGTATGTTAGATATGTTCGAGGATCGTGCCCAATAATTCCACAAGCAGATCTTGTTTAAATCATTTATTGTTTATTGACTGAGCTTCTCATCAATACAGGTACATCTCTGGAACTGGAGCAGGACCGCATGGCTGACCCTTAAGTACCCCCTGGGCGTGGCTAAGGTAAGGAGGGGCTATTGGGTTAGGGTGTACCTTGTGGGCTGGCCTGTCCAGCCCCCCTACCTCTAGCTCTGGGTCAGAGGCAAGGCATTTACTCCTGACAAAACCCCCTCTAAATGCCTGGCCGGGCTGTTCCTGAGTGGTGTACACTTGAGGTGTCATTTTTAGGAGGACACCCAATTTTGATGTGAGGTATGTGTGTTGTTTGTTTTGCAATGGCTTTGTTAGAATGTCTGCTGTTTGCTCTTCTGTGTCACAATGTATAACCCTTATGAATCCTATGTTTGCGAACTGCCTAACATGTTTATATTTTATGTCTATGTGCCTCGACCTTTGGCCAACCGCTTCGGCCTTTGATATTTCCATAGCTGCTTTATTGTCTTCGTGCATAGTGATGGGGTAGTTTGGTTCGGCCCATATGTCCGTGAGCAGGTCGTCAAACCAGATCAGGTTGTTGGTGGCCTTGGACAAACAAATATATTCGGCTTCTGTGGTAGATGTGGCTACCAGGTCCTGTTTCCCTGTGTACCAATGCACTGGGCTGTTGTTGAGGAAGAACACATAGCCTGAGGTACTCCTCTTACTTTTCACATCCCCAGCCCAGTCAGCATCTGCGTAGCATGTGAGTGTGGGTGTTGTGGCATTCTCGGGTTCCAGTGACAGGCAAGCATCGGAGCTGTGTTTTAGGTATCTCAGTACCCTTTTTATGGCTTCCCAATGGTACACAGTGGGCTTACCTACATGTCGAGACAGCAAGTTGACAGGTAGGGCGATATCTGGCCTTGTCTAGTTCGCAATGTATAATAGGGAGCCTATGGTGGATCTGTACAGCGTGTTGTCTTTGAATGGTTCAGCCTCATTATGCATGTCCTTCAGGAAGTCTGGCTGCATTGGTGTTTCACACCCCTTGGCGTTTGTCATATTGCACTTATGTATCAGTTCCAAGATTTTGTCCTTCTGTGACAGTTGGAAACCTTTGTCCATTTTTGTGATTTGCACCCCCAGGTATTTGTCTACCTTACCCAAAATCTTCAGTGAAAAATGCTTTCCTAGCTCATTGGCGAAGTCACTGCATTTGCTGGTCTGATTACCGATATATAGTATATTGTCCATGTATATTAAGACGTACTCGAGGGAATTGTCTGACTTCTTAGTGAAGAAGCAGTTGTCGGCTGAGGTGGCTGAAAACCCCATGGACTTCAATGTCTTAGACAAGCACTCGTACCAGTGTTTCCCTGATTGCTTGAGCCCATACAAGCTTCGGTTTAGAATCCATGTTTCTCCCTTTCTGGTAGTCTGGCTGGGTGGTGCTCTTACGTAAATCTCTTTGTCGAGCTCAGCGTGCAGGTAAGCGGTCTGCACGTCGAATTGGTGTACCTCTAACCCCAGCAGTGACGCAATAACTAAAGCGCATTTTACGCTTTCAGCCCTGACTGTGGGGGAGTATGTTTCTGTGTAATCATCAGGGTATTTTTGGGCAAACCCCTGTGCTACTAGTCTGGCCTTGTAGAGGGTTTTGTTTTCTTCTAATGTTTTGACTTTGTAGACCCATCTGGTGCCTATTGTCGTTTTTCCTGCTGGGACTTCAGAGGGAGTGTATACGTTTAGTTCCCTCAGGCTGTCCATTTCCCTCTCCATGGCGTGTTCCCATTTTGCTCTTTCCTCATCTGGTAACCTTAGCACATCCTCGTATGTGTTGGGTGTTAGTTGGTTAGTGTGGAGAGATAATACATAATCCCCTAACCTCTGTGGTACCTTGCCCCTGTTTGTCCTGATTGGCCTGTCAGGGGGTGTATCAGTATCATGCATATACCTAGCTTCTTTCTCAGTAAGTGAGTCCACTTTGATGCATGGGTGGTTCTCCTTCCACTCCTTCACTAGTACTCCCTGTCTCTTGTTTTTGATCCTTTCCTGTTCTGTAACCTTTCCTGTGTTTGGTATTACCTCCCTCTGGTTGTTCCCTGGTCCGTCCTTGCTAAGGGACACCTCGTTGAGGTGTATCTTGGACCAGTTGGTATTTTCGTGAAAAACCGCTGTTCGTGAGATTATGAAATTGTTGTTGCTGTCTATGAACCTGTATCCCTTTGTTCCTGGCTCATACCCCATGAACCTCAGCCTTCTGGATACCCTGTCTCCCTTGTGTCTCAATTGTCTGGGGACGTGTACATCTGCTGTGACCCCAAATATGTGTAGGTGTGATATTTGTGGCTTCCTTTGGTACATTAACTCGTATGGAGTTTTATTTAGTACGCTGGACCATAACCTGTTCAGAGTGTAGTTCGAATAAATAAGCGCCTCCGACCAGAAGTGTTGCCCCAGGCCTGCATCCTCTAATGCACACCTCATCATGGTCTGCAGTGTTCCGTTTTTTCGTTCCGCCACTCCATTTTGAAAGGCCGAAAATGGAGAAGACGTGTAGTGGACTACCCCGCGTGCCTTTAGCCACCGCGAGAAGTCGCTTGACAAAAACTCAGACCCCCGGTCTGTCATTATTTGTCTGATTTTGGTATTGTGTTGTGTCTCTACCCTTGCGTAGAATTCCTTAAATTTTTGGAATACTTCGCTCTTTTGTTTTAGTGTGTATACAAAGCCATAGCGGCTGAAATCATCCACTATGGTCAGGAAGTATCTTTTCCTGTACTTGATGGAGGGCCTTAGTGGCCCCACTAGGTCCATATGTATGAGTTGAAAGATTGAATCTGTAGTGCGTACTGACTTTTTTGGCCTAGGTTTGGTTTTTAATTTGGAGCTCTTACAGACAGAACACTCGAGATAGTTCTCACAATTCTTTATTTTTACACCTTCAGAGCATTCCATGACCTTCTGCACCACCGGGAAGCTAATGTGTCCTAACCTTCTGTGTAATAGGTGAGCGCAATTGTCGTGCATAGGTTTCCCTATCGCTGGCCTTTCTTTCCTGGCTGCCCCCTGCTCACTTGCTTCATCATTGGTGTGTGGGTGGTTAACCCCCTCTATTTCCCTACTTGTGTTATCTGGGTTATCGGGGCTGGCCTTTCGGTGGTTGTTTACTCTGGGTTGTTTGTCCCGGGCTGGGTGGTAGAAGGGAAGTTCCCCGCTGATTACTACTCTTCCTATGTTTTTGCCCCCTCTAGTTACTTGCGCCTTTCCTCCCTTGAATGTTACCTCAACATCATTGTCCTTGCTTAACTTTAGAGTGGCAAGGATGTTGTAGGGTATATTGGGTACCAATAGCACTCCCTGTATTTCTCCTATCCCCGGCACGTATGCATTACCCTTGCCTGTTACTTGCACATTGTTCTGGTTAGCCACCTTTATTATAAAACTCTCCTCTGTGAATGATGTTAGTAGATTACGGTCATATGTGGTATGATTTGTGGCTCCTGAATCCAACAGCCATGTACCTTCCTTCCTGTCCTGGTTTGTCTGTTGCTCCTGGTCTCCTATGCCATACAGCGAACCCGTTTGGCTTTCCCTGGAGCTGTCCCTGTGATTTCTCCTGTCCCTGGGGCTAGGTGAATCCCTACGCCTGTGCCTGTCCTCTGGTGAGCGTCTGCTAGTGTATCTTGTCCTTGATTCTGATCTGTCCCTCCTGTGCGGCCTGTCCCTGTCCCCTGTGTTTCTAGGGCAGTCCCTTTTGTAATGGTTTCTTTTTTTTTTTATTGAAAAAGTTTTCAAATACAAGTTTTTCCCCCTTTCCCCCCCCTTCCCTAACCCCCCTCACCACCCATCCCCCCCGTGACTTCTTCACAACAATAGGCTATTTCATAACTAATTACATACATAATATCTTTCCTTTCCCTTACTCCCTCCTCAGAATACTGACCCTTAGCATATTATTCTTATAACTCCCATTTTTACAATAATCTGCCCTTTTTCTCCTCCCCTAAACTTATAATGTATTATTACAATTTAACATTTAATCTTTTATATATATTAATATAACAATTTAAAGCGGCCTTCTCCCTACATCCACATTTAACATTTATTCAGTTCTATCCAATTCCTCCACTCCCCTAAATATATGACTTAAAGATCCTTTTTCTTAGACTAATCAATCAGTAAACTAACCTATTTCAACCCTTCAATTCCTACAAAATCATGCAATACAATTCTAAATATAATCCACTGCCCACTTTACTAAGATATACACATATCTATATATGCATTCCATTTTATAAAAAGAAAAAAGACAATAACTTTAAATTTATAATCCATATAATATCTTCTTTGGTGTCTTTCCACTGGATTATTAAATCCATCACCCATAATAGGGTAAAATAACATGCTGGTGCAACAGTTTGTTCAAAATCTTCAATCATCTTCTGCCCCCATCAGTAGTAAATATCCTCGTATATATATAAAAGTAAAAACAACCACCCGAGTGACATTATAATTATATCCATATAGTTATAGTTGTGGTATTCATCAGGATTGTTGATTCCCATCATCCTAATGAGTAACATCCAGATCTTCTGCATGCCCCAGCGTGACTCTCTTGCCTTATAACTCAAAATAATTATAATATATTTACCAGTAAAAGAAATCCAGAGTAGATGATTCAGATCCAACAAGGTAAGGCTCTTTTCACATCCCAAAATCACGGCATTACAGAGATCTGCCACAATCCTCAGGATAGTATTAAACAATTGTTCGCCTCCACTATCTTTTCAGATATTCATTCATTTTTTAAAGTCTCTGGCTTCACTGTTGCTTGGTTTAGAAACTGCTGTTTCTGTGAGATCTATTTCTTTTCTTTTTCTTTTGCGGGTTGAATTTCCATCCTCGTTTCGTGCCTACCAATTGTGTGTCGGCTGGTCGATTTTCATTCTGCTTTATGAATTGTTCTTGTTGGGTTAGTTTTGTCATCTCATCTTTCTTCTCCATCACTTGTATATCAACTGGTTGATTTGAGCACTTGTCTGTGACTTGATGGTTCATCACATTAGAGTCGGATGACACTGCTCTCTTATTTATAGACAGTCCAGCTGGGGTATCCAGGGAGTCCAAAGACAATTTATCCACCACAGCCTCTGTAATTTGATATTTTCCTTTTGTTTCCAACTCCTTTTGCTTATCCTGTATTATGCCTAAAGATGTTAAGTTCATTTTTAAAATTTTTTGATAAAATTCTTCCGCTTTTTCAACAGTGTTCAGTTGATATCTTACTCCTTGATGTCTCAATATTAAACCAACTGGGGCATCCCACCTAAATAGGATATTTCTTTTTTTTAACTCAGTCACTAGAAAGCCAAATTTCTTCCTCTCCATTAGCATCTTAGTCGGGAGCTCCTTAAAAATCCAAATCTTTCTTCCATGAAATTGCAAAGTAGAATTAAAAGAGTTCTGCACAATATTATTCCTAATTTCTTTATCTGTAAAATAGATCACCACATCTCTAGGCAATTGCCTTTGCTTTGCCAACCAGGAGTTTATTCTGTAAATTCTATCAATCCTACAAAACACTTCATCAGGTTGAACCTTTAAAATCCCAGCCAGAATTTCAGAACATATTTTCCTTAAGTCATCTCTATTATTTTCCTGCAGACCTCTCAGTCTAATTGCGTATTCTGTAAAATTATATTGAATCATTAAAACTTCTCTTTCAATCCTCTGTTGCACATTTTCTCCATTACCAGTCTTTTGGTCAACCTCCATTTTAGGTTTGTCTTCTGAGCTATTATCCTGAATGTTTACCAAATCCTTTTTAATTTTTTGAATCTTGTCATCCAAATTCTCCTCAGTTTCCTTCATTTTAGACTCTAATAATTTAGTCTTTGCATCCACCCGAATCAGAAAGTCTGATAGACCATTAGCTGTATTTAAAATCTTTCGATTCAAAAAGTCAGACTTTGATTTCACCAATTCACCAATTTCATTAATTTCCTGCTTAAATTTTTTGAGTTGCTGGTTCACAATCTCATCCCTTCTTACAATCTCTTCAAGAAGAAATTCTATTATATTAAAATCAGGTTTCTGACACTGAAGAGTTACAATTTGTTGGTGTAATTTATTAATGGGGGAAATTCCCCCCCCCCCTGTTTGTCTAGCTGTGTGAGTCCCGGTGCCATTTCCCACACAGACAAGATTTAGTAAAAAAGAGAGAAAAAATAGAAAACAGAAGGACTTTCCCTTAAAAAAACAAGAAAAAAAACTTCTTTCCAATCAAAAACAATATCAAGTCTCCAGAGAAAAAAAAAAGAGAGGAAGACACAGGAGCGAAGTTTTGTCTACAAATGTAGCCAGTGATATTTATTCCGCTACATTGTAGTAATAAAAAACGGAAGGACTTTCCCTTTCAGCCTCTTCTCCAGCCGCGGCAGACGCCATTTTAAAAGGCTCTTTTTCCCCCTTTTCTCTCCTCTTTTCTCTAAAGTAATTTTTTAAAGAATAAGTAAAATACTTGCGATTCAATATTAAAGGTCCAGCTCACATTTTCTTTGAGTATTCTGTTAAATTCGCAGGCTTGCTCTTGACGCCTGGCTCTGCATTAGCAGAGGTCTCCCAAAGCCCGGAGCAGCGGCAGGGGATATGGGGCTTCTCATCCGCTCCGTCCCAAAAGTAAAAAAAAAACTTTTGGGACTCTGCAGAGAGTTCTACCCACCCCTGCCAGCTCTATCTCCATTTTCTCATGGAAATGGAGTTTTTTCGAGCCGCCATTCCGCTGTGAAGGCGGCTCTAACAGGCAGTGGAAGCTGACGATCCCAAAGGAACGTCTGGCGGCGGCCAGCAGCAAACCGGAAGTCTCCTCAACTTATCCCTTTTGTAATGGTTTCTTGATCCACACAAGTAACACTCTGCGTTGCTGTGGTTCCTGCCCTGTGGCTCGACCTTCTTGCTGGGCCTTTGCTCCCTGCGGCTTAGCGAACAATCTTTTCTGATGCTGTCCTCAGCTATTAGTTTGCTTGTTAGTAACTCTAGTGAGAGTTTTCCTGTCCCCAGGTTGTCTATTTGTGTAATGAAGGTGTCCCAGCTGGGGTCCAGGGAATTTACAATGATGCTTATCATGGTCCTTTCGCTTATGACCTCCCCCCTTTGTGTCAGCTGGGCTCTGGTGGCGTTTAGGGACAATAAATGTTCACTCATTGGGGTCCCTGCTTTGTGTTTGGTGGCATAGAATTCCCTGGACAACCTGGTGGTGCTTGCCACGCTCTGGCAGTAAAATAGTTTGTGCATCCTCTGTATTACCTCTAGGGCAGTCAGGTGGTGTCTGATACTGGGGTAAATACTGGGGTAATGCTGGCAATAACAATACAGTATGCTTTATGGTGGGTGCAATCTAACTCAAAAGTCCTGGGCTTTTTGGGGGGATCAGTGACTATGGATAGTAGGTCTTCTTTGAGTAGGGTGACCTGGAGCTGCTGGTTCCAGTCCAGGAAATTCTTCCCATCTAGCCTTAGTTTGGGGAAGTCACTTGGCAAAGTCCCTGAATTATAGTTTAAGTTACTCACATTATGCCGCTGTCCATGGTTCCTTACGTGAGGGAACTCACAATAAGGCAGAGGAACAACTGTGGCAAGTCTGAACTGACTTGTCTCTGTGTGCATGCGTCGGTGTAGCTCTATGTCTTCTTCCGTTTCTCCTGTAGGGGCGCATTGCGCGTGCGCGAAGTTCATTTCTTCCCAGCCACCATGGAGTGAGGAGCTCGTCCCTGTAGCTCCCGGGTAGAGGCCCCAATCTTCCGGATGGGCCTTCGGTTCCTCCTTGGTCGGCCTCGCTCGTCCAGAATCGTCGTGGGTCGTCGTCTGGAGCCTCGGGAAGCGGTGAGGATCATCATCGAAGGTCCGGAGTCCCGTTGGGACCACGAATGGTCCCGGATGGCCCGGCCTCGTGTGGATGTTACCTCCGGGAGTCGGGCCGAGTCCCCTACCCGCCGATGGATGTCCCCTGCCTGTGGATGGCCCCGCGGGCCATGGGTCTGGTCCAGTTCGTAGGTCCGGTGAGTAGTCCCATTGCCTCCGGTGTTCCGTTTTTAAGGGGAGGCTTCTTGGGGGTTCTGGGTGGCTCTGGATTCGCGTGGCGGTGATCGATCCCCCGGGATGGGTGTCGGTGTCGGGCCTCCTCACGTTAGGGTCCCCTTTGCGCTTGGGCCTGGCACCGGGGTGCGTGTCCGGTAGCTTCACCTTGTCCCCCAGGGCCGCGGTGATCAATTCAATGGCCTTGTTGAGTTCGGGCTCGGTAGGCGAGCCTGTGGCTTTTGGCCTTGGGTTTCCTTGTTGATTGTGGTATTCTTGGGGGGTTACCTTGGGGTAGGCCCCGATTCCCGCCATGAGATTTAAATCTCGGGAATCTATTGGTGGGTGGTCGGCCATTTTTGATGATGCCGCCTCCCAAGATGGCCGCCGTGAAAAGGGCGCGAAAATCCCTTCGGCCTTTTTGGCGGGTTTTTGGTGGGGGGTGTTCTCCCTTACCGCTTCTCCACCGCTGTATTCGGATTCATCCTCATCTTCCTCACTCGCTGCTTCGCAGCCTTCGATCAGGCTTCGGAGTTCCGCGATGAGGTCGGTGTTGCTTTGCGATGAATCTATCAGGTCCAGGAGTTTTCCTTTCAGGTCGTGCGTTTCCCCTTTTGGGATCTCGTGTTCTTTCCACCCCTCGCCGCATCTGGCAGGGGTGCGTGGGTGGTGGAGCAGGCCGCTCATTTCAGATGCCTCTCCTTGGGTGGCTTCAGGTTGGGCAGGTCATTCTGCCATCTTCTTGGTGAACGCTCTGGTGTTCGCCCTTTCTGCCTTGGTCCTTTGCATGCTTGTGGAATATTTGAGTTGGGCTGTTAAACCATCCTCTGCTACCAATTTGTTAGATATGTTCGAGGATCGTGCCCAATAATTCCACAAGCAGATCTTGTTTAAATCATTTATTGTTTATTGACTGAGCTTCTCATCAATACAGGTACATCTCTGGAACTGGAGCAGGACCGCATGGCTGACCCTTAAGTACCCCCTGGGCGTGGCTAAGGTAAGGAGGGGCTATTGGGTTAGGGTGTACCTTGTGGGCTGGCCTGTCCAGCCCCCCTATCTCTAGCTCTGGGTCAGAGGCAAGGCATTTACTCCTGACAAAGTATCCAGATATCCCTTCTGCAGTCCCTTTTGTACACCAGCTGTAGCTTCCAAATCCATACAAGAATAGACTCGCATAGAGTGTGTTATGCTAATCTAAATGCGATTTTGTAACATTGCCTCTAGAGCTACATCTAGGGGATGTACATCTAGGAAGGGATATATCACTGGTAATACCGATGCCTTGCTCATGCGAGTCAATTGGGTCTTCCATGACAGTAATGACTCTAGTAATGCCTGTTCTGCCATCTGATTTAAAACAAGCGAATGGCCCAGTTCAGATAAGGAGGAACCATCCATCAAAAGTATCCATCTTTCCCAGTTCATCTCTATTTATTAGGTTTCTCATTCAATCATTACCTGATCCAGACATTGTTTCAAAACATGTGCAGCCTCTTCTTTGACAGGTATTATGTCACAGTGTTTTCTGATGCCTTATAGCATCGTTGCCAGCATATTGAAGTACAACAGAAAAATGCAATTCTCTGAAAGTGTCTCTATAAATAGGGATGGAGCCAGTGGAACTCAGTGCTTCTCACTCAGGGAAGTAAATCAAATACTATGATTAAGAGAATTGAAAGTGGCTGAGAAGTCAAACAGGATTTACAGAGTCATACTCTCTATTTTTTCCTCCCAAAAGACTAAGGGTTGAGATAATTGGCATTCTGTTTGAATATCTGAAGCTGTACTGTCACTATGCTTTAAAGAACCTCAAATTAACCATGGTTCAACAGTAGTTACCAGTAGTAAGATCATCTAGATCTGGCTGGATATCCTACATGTAGGCCTTTCTTTGTTCTCTCCATTGCAATCTTTTGAAGTTTAGCCCCTGATATTCTACCCATCAGGTAGCAAACATTCTGCTTCCTTTACAAAAAATATCATTTTCATCTTTGGTCCCAAGACATGTTCCAGTCCTTTTAAACTTCCCTTGACTGTTATGAAGTGGAGAAATAATTGAACACTAGTGGATTTTAAAATGATTCACTCAGACATCAGTCCCTCATTTTTACTATTTTGTAAATATTCTTTTTTCATTTTATGCTCTGCTTTTATTAGTTTGCATAGTTAAAATCCCAATGATAACAGTTAATTTACAGTGTACACATAGGGAATTTTAACATGTTTGAAGCTTGCTTGTGCCATGGCAGTGAATGACATAATAGTGATGAACACTGCATTGCAGGCAAAAAAAAAATACCGGAGAACAGAAAATATATGATTATTTGATTTTTCTGTTTACCACAATGCAATAACCTCCAATTTTTAGAATAAAATAAAATTGTACTTCAAGGCCCGATTTGTAAGAAAGTATTAAGCTGATTTCCTTCCCTCTTTTGTTTTACAAGCTGCAATTATGGATACTTTTTATTATTCTAATATATATTTACTATCAAAACATAGACTGTTATGAAGGTAACATTGAGAGACATTCTTTTCTTCAGCACTCTCTTCTCCTCCCCTTCCTTGCTTTTCTTGAAAGAGGTTCTATTTTCTAACACTGAGAGTATCATTATCCATACAGATAGTCTACATCATTGTGTACAGATGTTAGGAATACTGGCAATCAAGAAGCAAAGAGATGCTGTGCTGGTAGGAGAACAGAAAACACTCAAAGTGTTCCATATTGTACAAAAACACCTTGCCCGTAGTGCTCACAAAGGAGCTTGATAATAATATGATTGAATTAGCTGTTTACATCTGCATACATATCCTGTGTTTATGTAAGGATATGTTTTAGCCCAGCAAAGTGAGGCACAACATTCTGCAGATGCATATTTATAGTAGGACTGGCAACAAATTTCCATCTGAAATCTAGCAATAGCAATAGCACTTAGACTTATATACCGCTTCATAGTGCATTACAGCCTTCCCTAAGCAGTTTACAGAGTCAGTATATTGCCTCCAACAATCTGGGTCCTCATTTTACCAACCTCGGAAGGCTGAAATGCTGAGTCAACCTTGAGCCTGTGAGAATCGAACTGCCAAAGTGCAGGAGACAGCAGACAGCAGAAGTAGCCTGCAGTACTGCATTCTACCCACTACACCACCATGGCTCTTCTACAAGTGTTAAAAATGATTTCTTAGAATGCATGTAGTTTCTATCAGGACGGCTATAGCAGACAAATTTTGCAGGTACCAAGATCATCTTTTATTTACACAAGAAAGCCTATGATGCTTTTTATTTTTGACCTGAATTAACATATTGATATGAAATGCAATTATGCAATAATAGTTAGATACAATGAAACTATAGTCCCTGAAGCACACATTTTATTTTATTTATTTTTTATTTTATTTCAAATTTATATACCGCACCTTCTCCCAAGGGACTCAGGGCGGTGTACAGCCAGATAAAAACATACAATACAAACATTAAGAACAATTAAAAGAATATATATTAATTTGGCCCCAGTTTAAAATGACAAACCAATTAAAAATTAAAAATTAAAAAATATGTTAAACCAGCCTGGCTTGATGAAAAAAGAAAGTTTTAAGGGCACGGCGGAAGGCACCGAGGTCTTGGATTCTCCTTATCTCAGGGGGCAGCTGGTTCCATAGGGTAGGTGTCCCCACAGAGAAGGCCCTCCCCCTGGGGGTCACCAGCCTACATTGTTTGGCTGATGGCACCCCGAGGAGGCCCTCTCTGTGGGAGCGCACGGGTCGATGGGAGGTTGTCGGCAGCAGCAAGCAGTCACACATATGAGAAAATATTCATTCATTCATTCATTCATTCATTCATTCATTCATTCATTCATTATTTTGTTAAGTTACAGGGCATGGGAGATCACTCCAGTCAACTAACTCTGACTTAAAATTAACTCAAAAATCAAAACCAATATATTTAAAAAGCAATTAAAAATAATTACATGCTGAAGGAATAGTCATAGCACTCCTCTACCAGAGACCTGATGAAATAGCCAAGTCTTTACAACTTTCTGAAGGGTAGGAGAGAGGAAGCCATCTGAATGTTTGGGCCTATTTCAGAGGAAGAGATCAGCAACATAAAAGGCATGCTTCCATTTGGAGATGATAGATGGTATAATTGAGAGAAGGTCCCATGTGAGAGAAAGCCTTTTAAAGGTGATAGCCGGTACCATGAATTGTGCCCAAAGCCAACTGTCAACCAGTGTGGTTCTCAAAATAAAAATGTGAGGTGAGCATATTGTATGCCCATAATTATTTGAGCCATCACCTTCTAAGCCTGCAACAGTTTTTTACTTCCTCTTTACTGTATCACATGGCATTTTAATTGATAATCTATTAAAGTGTGGTTTGGATGGTGTTACAGAAAATTATGTCCACAACTGGCTGGCTAATTACATTTAAAGAGTGAGCATTAGTGGCTTTACATCAACTTAGAGAGCAGTAACAAGTTCCTCAGGAATCAGTCTTGGGGTCAGCATTCTGCAACAATTTATTAAAGGACAAGGTAAAAGGGGTTGACAGGTTGCTTACCCAATTTGCAGGTGGCACAAAACTGGAAGGTCTGATCAACATCTCAGGTGACAAAATCATAGTGCAGTCTGATCTGGACAGTTTGGAACAGATTTTATTTTACTTTCTTTTATTAAACAAAGTATACACACAACACAAACACACATATACATACATACATACATACATACATACATACATACATACATACATATACATACACACACGTGTGTGTATCTATCTATCTATCTATCTATCTATCTATCTATCTATCTATCTATCTATCATCTATCTATCTATCTCACCAACACAAAAACAGACTTTTATTAACTTCAGGCCTTCCAGAAGGGCAGATCATACATACGTATCTCAAGGGCAAGCTGTACCTTAAGCGTGACAAAAAAGGTGTCCTTCAACTGAGATAAATGTAAAGTATTAGATTTAAGGATAAAAACATACAGCACACATACAGGATGGGAGATCTATGGTTTGGCAACACTACACCAGAGAAGGACTTGGATATAGAATCTGGCATCAGACAGAAGTGAGAGATGAGGATGAGTGATCAGGAGAGACAGTTGCTAGATGGGCTAATGAAGGTCTGGAATGAATTAGAAGAGGCATCATATCAAAGACAATAAGACTAAAAAGGCATGTTTGAGCTAGTTTGGTGTGATTAAAGGCATCAGGCTAAAAACTAAAAGATAATCTATTTCTGCCTTAGGCATGAAGCAATCTGGTGACTATGAGCCAGTTAGTCTCTCTAACTGTCTCTCTGTGTCATAGGAAGAAGGAAATGGCAAACCATTTCTGAAAACGTTGCCTAAAAAATTAGGGGCTTATCCAGGAAGTTGCCCAAGACTGAAGGAAGTGACTACACAGGACAGGTTCATATTTGATTATTTCCCTCTTCTCTCAAAATAAATTTACAATTTGGTGACAGTTCTTCCAAGAACTCTGGGGGGCTTCATCAAAGATTTTAAGGTACCGCATGCAGTGCTAAGAATATCAGTTTCTGCACCTCTAAAAATAAAGCAACAAATGTAATACACATTTAAAAATAAGAAGATACATTGTTCTTGGGTTTTTTTTAAATGGTATTTATTCTGTGGGTAAAATCTGAAACCATCTTTGGGCTTCTCTACAAAAAGAAAGATGGACTTTCTAGATGATGAAGATGATATCATAAAAGGAGTTGGAGGATATTGAATGATCTCAGCAAAAGGATTTAATCAGAACACTGCTGTTCTCTTCTCTTGAACTTACTTGTCATGTCTAACTTTTCCTGTGAGCCTGGGAATGGAATAGAAAGAATGTCAGCATTTATATGATTTAACCATGGCTCACTCAGTTAATAAAATGATCTAGATTTATTTGACATGTCTAAATTGTCTTGACTGGTTTGTGTTTCACAGTGTTACATGAATAGAGATAATCCAAATTATCAGTCTTCTTCTTCTTCTTCTTCTTCTTCTTCTTCTTCTTCTTCTTCTTCTTCTTCGTCTTCGTCTTCGTCTTCGTCTTCGTCTTCGTCTTCTGCTGCTGCTGCTGCTGCTGCTGCTGCTGCTGCTGCTGCTGCTGCCATATCTGTCATTGGATGTTGGTGATCATGTTGGCAATCCTATTTTTATCAACAAAATTATCAACAATGATCAATATTATCCATTAAAAAATTAAACTGTGTTTTAGCTTATTTTGGAGAGAAACGGCATTGCCTTTAATAATAAGTAATGAGTTGCTATTACAAAAAGAAGTTCATAGTTTCATCTGTACCTTTTTTCAGTCTGTGGCTGACCATTTTCCTGGTAAATTTCAATTTGGTATATGTAGTTACATGAAACAATGTTCAAGGACCTGGCATTCTGAAAATAATGCACAAGTATTGTAGAAATAATTCTATTTTTCAATATCAAGAACATTGGTGTGGTATAGCACTTAAGGTCTTAGATTAGGAGCAAGGAAACCTCAAGGAGACCCAGGTTCTTTTCCACTTTCAGCTATGGAAATTTCACTGGGTGAAATTGGGTCACTTGGTTTTTCTCAGTTTCTTTCACTTGGGGCAGGAAGCAGAGGACGAAGCGCTAGGAAATGCAGGATATGGTTCTAGAAAAGGAAGCAAATAAGTAAATAAGAGAATTAAGAAAAAAGAGACCTCTGAGAGAGAGATGGGCAGTTCCAAAATGTGATAAGTAAGTAAGTGAAATAAATAAAAAAGTCAAACTGTCTCCTGGCAGGACAGGAAGAAAAGAGCAACAGTGAGTGAGAACCAGGCATCTTTTCTTTAGCTGGCTGATTGACTATTAGTAAGGTGACCAACTGTTTTGCAATGAGAAGGAGGATACAAATAAATTGAAGAAAAAATATCATAAATAAAATAAACATTTTATTCATTGCAACAATGAGTCTAATGCATGTGTGTGTGCTGTGTCGTGTTTTGGTAAGAAGTAAACAAAGCCACTTGCACATGGCGCACTCTTGTGTGCGACACACTCTCTCAAAACAATTCTCCTGTGTGGAGCGCATGCACCTCATAACTGCGTCTTGCTGCACTGTACCGAGCCTTGACGAATTGTCATGTCAAATACAAATACGTCACATCACACGCAACGGATCGGCCTGGCATCGATTGAATACAGAGATTTACAGATTAGTCTTCAAATATCAAAAAGGAGGACATGTAGGGGGACACTTTTTGAGAGAGGACAGAATTTACAGAAGGACTGTCATCCCTAAAGGAGGATGATTGGTCACCTTACTATTAGCAATCAACATCTGTCTATCTAAATCCATGTCCTAGACTTTTGTCAGGAAGGTGAGCTTTCATCTCATAGCACTTCTTGTTCCTCTCCCCACCCCCCACCCCCAGGATGATGAGAGCTCTACTCCAGTGTGGTTGATTAAAATTTTTGCTGAGTTAATGTATTAATTCCATTTCAAGACCAGTGTATCTCTCCGCAGCTCCCTCCCGTGGATATTAACAGATTATAGATTGCTGTAATTATTTTTCCAGAAGAGCTGTGAGGTGAAACTTTCTTCCCTCACTGAACAGTGGATGCCTGAGGAGACTACAGAAAATCTTTGCCAAGGAGGTGGTGAAATGGCCTGGTGAGCGAAGAAAGGAAGCAGAAAAATTGATGCAGCAAGACAACATTCTGTAAATGCTTATAGGCTTAGACTTAACTGCATTTTTTAAAAAGAAATTGTGCTGGCTCAGAGATAAGGATATTGCAAAAGCCAGAAAAGGTTACTCCTTTTAAGGGAGTTGATGCAACCATAAGATAGTAAGAAGGTGGAGAATTATTTTTTTCTATGCAAATCAGGTAACAGCGGATTTGCATTGATAAGATGATTTAGAAAGATGAAGTTGATTTGATTTGATTATGTGAAGAAATTCAAAAATCAATTCAGTTTGATTTGGACATCAGAATTGTTGAATCAGATCAAGTGGATTTGGCATTCTGAATTCAGAAAGAGCTTTTTCTTTGAATGTGCACTAGCATCCAAATTTTCAAAATTAGTTTTAGAAGTATTTAGTTCCATTTGATTAATTAAACTCTCCTTCTTATTAAGAATTTCAGTCAAATTTGGATATGCAGTCAAGTCATCTTGAAAATGGATTTTCAAATCAAGTATTAATACAGCCCTAAAATTCATAATATGAAATACTGCTTATTTTTTTTCAATAGAGCTCATATGTAGAAAAACAAAATATATTAGATGAAATCCTTTACTTGCAAAGCATGCTGCAGTACTTACCTATGCAAACATATGTGCAGCTTAGATTATACAATTACAGTGTTTAACGGCTAGAACTGAGGCCTCTCCTTTTAGAAAGGTGCTTAAAAGGTATGGGTTTATTAAGACATTTTCAAATTTAATGTCATATATGCTGTTGACCATAACATTTCCATAGATGTCATATACAATGTAGCAAATACATTTAAATGATCATATGTTATAAATTGCCCAGAACTTTGGGGGATAGAATAAATATATAAATCAATAAAGTAGCTCTTACTCCTAGGAAATTATTTATATAATTTTTGGTAAGGAAAGTGAAAGTTCTAATCAGAAATCATCTTTTATAAGGAAAAACTTCATATAAAGATTTTTGTATGTACAGACATGCCTTCAAATCACTGTGACTGCCGGTAACTGCTTGGACAAGTCCCAGTAGTTTTCTTGGCAATGTTTTCAGAAGGGGTGTGCTATTGCCTTCTTCCTAGGGCTAAGAGAGAGTGACTGGCCCAGTGGTGAAATCTTCTGCGGTTTGCCACCGGTTCGCTGCTTGGGCATGTGTGGTGTGTGCCAAACATATGCTGCACATGTGCATGCACATGTGCATGCACAGTGCATGCCAAACATACACTGCGTGCACATTTGCAGTGTGCGCCAAATGCACGCCGTGCACATACGCATGTGCAATGCGCACCAAACACACAGTTCACGTGGAAAAAGAAGGCTTAAGAAGGTAATTAGTACGAGTGGGGGAACAGCTGTGTTGCACAATTTATATGCGCTAGACAGCAGGATTTTCTGCTGTCTAGCAAATATAAATCACATGACACAGCTGATCATGAGAAATACCAGTTCAGACGAACTGGTAGCATTTTTTAAACTACTGATTCGCTTGAACCGGTAGCTTTTATTACTATTGGTTCACCCGAACTGGTGCGAACCGGTAGCATTTCACCCTGGACTGTCCCCAAATCACTCAATTTTCTTCTAGGACCAGTGGCAGAGTTGACATACGGTACATTAAGATAAACTGCCTTGATGCTTCAGTTGAAGCTAAAGGGAGAGCCCAAATTTTTTATGTGGTTGGCCCTTTTTGTTTCTAAGATTAGAGTGGATTTATTTTCACAAAGCAAAGTTGTGCCACTTCTTATAGCACTATCATCCTTCACTCTGTTTAATAGTTTTTGTTACTGTTCTGCATATATCTAACATAACAGCTATTCAGATGTATGATTTATAAAAGAACATCCTTGAAGGCAGCTTAAAAAATAAATTGTAAAAGGAACTATAGTAAAATGAAGATGAAATTGAATGTACCACATTTGAAATGAGATACTTTTCATCTTGAAAAAAGATATTAAGAAAAAATCAGTTAACATCTGATCTCCAGTGCAATCAGAAATAATACATACCTGGTTAGCTAGATTTGGAAGAAGTTTGCCTTTGGTTCTTTACTTTATATTAATGGATAAATGAAGATGCTCTTATTTTTTTCTTTCCCTTTTTGCTAAATTATACTATTTTTATTCCAGAATTGTATTTTATTTATAAGGGTTTGTGCTTAAAAAAAAAAAAAGCAAAGTATAACCTACAAAGTAAAACATCTAACTAATTTTCTGTAATCACAATAAACCTACTTTATAACTGCCTAGCAGAAAAAAACTATAAGTCATTCTCTCTCTCTCCCTCTCCCCCTCCCCCTCCCTCTCTCTCTCTCTCTCTCTCTTGCTTTCTCTCTCTCTCTCTCTCTCTCTCTCTCTCTCTCTCTCTCTCTCTCTCTCTCTGTGTGTGTGTGTGTGTGTGTGTGTGTGTAGACGGTGAGCACATGAACGATAAACAGACACCTAAAAGGATAGAGAAAAGGTAGCAGAAGACAGTTCCATTCTTCCTCTCTGACATATTATAAAATGAAGGTGGCATTGAGCATTTTGCTCAGGAACATTGGGTATAACTTATTTGCCTGTTTTGCTGGCGTGGTAATGGAAGGAGATGTATTTGCTCCTTGTTTCACTTGATGAGAAATAGATTTCTTTCTCATGAAAGAGTTTGAAGGTTATAATGCCAGTGCCAAGATATGGAAGAATGGTGATTCCTCAGCTAGGTCTCAAAACAACAAACCAACCCCACCCCTCAAAGAATCATAATAATGAAATAACCAATAATTTTGCTGCTTTCAACATTATAAGACATAGAACTATAAATAAATTAAATGTGCCACTTGAAGAAACCATATGGTAACCCTGTTTGGAAAGAATCTTCAAATTTTATCTGATCATATAAGAACAAAAGTATATTTAACCTTATTAATTGATATTTCCCCCAATTATGCTACTCTAGCATTGACATTATTGTTTTCATATCATGTAAGATTTTCATGTAACATTTTAGTATGACTTTTTCTTTCTTTGTGAATGTTTTCATCTTAATACTTTATTAATCAAGCATAGCAATTCTAAATGCAAATGCATACCCTCTCTACGTCTTAGTACTTACAGATAATTGCAGATTCTGAACCTGTCTGCTACCATTTAGCATTCTCGGTTCCTCTGAATGAGCATCTCCCAACATAATGCAGATTAAAACAGAAGCAAATAAATAATTGCAGGAAGGATCACTATTTGAAACCCTTTATTTCTGCTAATATTATACACTGTGGTTGTCTACACTTTGCCATGTGCTGAATGCATTTGTGTTTGCCGGTTCAGCACTGGGTTTGAGCAAAGAATGGTTTTAGTAAAAGAGCCCCTTTATGTATATAAAATTGTGGGGCACTGATTAAAAACTTTAGGGTTTAATCTGATTGCATTTGGAGGTTATTTTTCTTGGGCATGTGTGGACCTGTTAATTAAAAAGTTTAATCCTCCAATCTTTCATCGATTGTGAATTAGGAGAAAGAGGTAGGGAAAAAGATGTACCGGTCATGGTATAGGAGTATGTGAATTCTATAATCACAGAGAAGATAGTTGTGATAGTAGTTTAATGAAAGCTAAGTGAATGAATAGAATAGAATAGAATAGAATAGAATAGAATAGAATAGAATAGAATAGAATAGAATAGAATAGAATAGAATTCTTTATTGGCCAAGTGTGATTGGACACACAAGGAATTTGTCTTGATGCATATGCTTTCAGTGTACATAAAAGATACATTTGTCAAGAATTATAAAGTACAACACTTAATGATAATCATAGGGAAACAGTCTATATAAATCTTAAGGATACCAGCAACAAGGTTACAGTCATAAAGTCAGAAGTGGGAGGAGATGGGTGATAGGAACAATGAGAAGATTAATAGTAATGCAGACTTAGTAACTAGTTTGACAGTGTTGAGGGAATTATTTGTTTAGCAAAGTGATGGCGTTCGAGAAAAAACTGTTCTTGTGTCTAGTTGTTCTGGTGTGCAGTGCTCTATAGCCATGATGGTGAACCTATGCCACGCGTGCCACAGGTGGCACATAGAGCCATATCTGTGGGCACGTGAGTGTTGCCCTAGCTCAGCTCCAGCGTGCATACACGTGCTGGCCAGCTGATTTTTGGGCCTTCCAAGCCCACCAGAAGTCAGGAAATGGGCTGTTTCCAGCCTCCGGAAACAGCAAAACGCGCAACCAAAGATGCAATCGCACGTGAAGTGCACGCACAAAGAGAACCGGTAGTAAAGCCGGTTAGAACCCACCCCTGTTCAGTATGGTTCTCTCTCATCAACTATACAAAATGATCAATTGTTCAGGCAGCAGACATTCTTGTAATTTCACATTGTAGCCTCCCACTTCAAAAAAATACATTCAGTGACAATTCTCTGAATGCCACTTTTGAAATGTGATGATAATAAAACTGATCAGTGTTTAGGTTGTTGTGGTTATTTCAAATTATTACAATAGCAAAGAGAAAAGATTGGAAATTAACTATAAAGAAGTTGCTGTTGTTTTCATTCTTAGCTTATACAGACATTTTACCAAACAACATCCTAAATAGGACTCTAATCTTTTCCTGCAAATAGCACTTGCATGATTTCATGCTGAAATTGTTCACAACAATCCTTGCCTTTGAAGGAGATCAACAGTTAGTTTTGCAGCAAAGTCTGAAGCCAAAAATGCAGTGAAAAATAAATATGCTAAAATAAATTTAAATTGGGTTCAAAGGAGGAGATTACAGGTTCATATCTGACTTTTATAAGAAAAAATCCAATCAGTTCTTTCCTAATTTCAATAACAGTATATGATGATATGCTGAAAATTACTTCTTTTCATCATGGTATGATTCTGAAATTGAGGTATATTTCCTGGATTTGATACTTTAGGCTTATAATAACAGCAGGTCTCATTAAAGGTAGAAGCAAAATTTCTTATTCCGTCAGTGGATATTGTTGAGATCATCTTAGGAATTTTATGAATAATTACTGAAGTGCCAAATTCTGTAATAATGTTTGTTTAGACACAATGAGATTTTCTTCCCTGCCTTGTGTGTGTGTGTGATTTGGTGTCTAAGTTAGTATAGTTTCATGCGCTTGTCATACTAGTAGATAAGATATTAAGAACATGATCCTGATGTTTTTTTTTTTTAAAGGTTACATTCTTTTGGAACATTAACCACATTTGGAATTCTGAAAGCATGTAAAGCAGGGGTGGGTTCTAAAAATTTTGTACCGGTTCTGTGGGCGTGGCTTATTTTGTGGGTGTGATTTGGAGGTCATGTGACTGGGTGGGTATGGCTAGCTGGTCATGTGACCGGGTGGCCATGGCTATGTGAATAGGGACTACTCAGAGGGCTGAAAAAAGTCATTTCTGACAGGTCCTTGCACTTTTGACTGGTCCTCACACTTATGACCATCCTCACATTTATGCCCGTGCAGCATTCTTAACAATCATGTCACTCATTTCACAACTGCTTCTCTTCACCATGGTGACAAGATAGGGCAAAAAACATAAAATGTGAGGACAGTCGTAAGTTCAAGGACTGGTCAAAAGTGCGAGGACCAGTCAAAAATAACTTTTTCAGCCCTCTGAATAGTCCATATGCACAAAAGGACTACCCAGAGGGCTGAAAAAAGTGATTTCTGACAGGTCCTCACACTTTTGACCGGTCTTCGCACTTATGATTGGTCATCATTTATGCCCATTGTAGCATTCTTAACAACCATGTCACTCATTTCACAACTGCTTCTCTTCACCATGGTGACAAGATAGGGCGAAAAACGTAAAATGTGAGGACAGTCGTAATTTTGAGGACTGGTCAAAAGTGCGAGGACCAGTCAAAAATAACTTTTTCAGCCCTCTGAGTAGTCCATATGCACAAAAAGATTCAATTATTTCTTCAAAGTGCTGATGATTGCACCCTGGTTGGAAGAATTCTAACAGGGGTATTTCCTCCCAACAGTGGTGTAAAAAACTTAAAACAACCCTTTCTCTTTAAGAAAGTCAAGCAAAAAAATAGCCTCCAGAACCGGAAGTGACAGTAAGTCTAGGCATACTGTTGGAGAAGCAGTTTCTGTAATAAAGATTAGGCTAGGAAACAACACCAAACGTTGTAATTAATCCTTACAGAATTAACCCTGTAAAGAGGAAAAAAACAAAAGGAAATTTCTTTTAACAACCGGTTCTCTGAACTGCTTAACTACTTAACTACTTAATAACCGGTTCTACCAAAGTAGAATCCCACCACTGGGTCTACCCATTTATTTTTGCAGGCACCGGTCTACTCATTTGTTTTCTTTTAACACTGATCAGCTGTAGGGCGGCCCTTCGAAGCCCTGCAGCAAGAGTTTAAACAGTTTTTTCCTCTCTAGCCATCAGCTGGGACTCAGGAGGGGGTGGGGCCAAATAAAAGTAAGAATAACCCGCGGGGGGGGGGGGGGGGCGCAGAACCGGTTCAGTGATGTCATATTGTCACCTCTACCGGCTGGCCGAACCAGGCCGCACCGGGAGGAACCCAACACTGATATAAAGAATATTTATCACCCAATGGCATCTGATCTATCATATTTGTTTTTTCTTTGTTGAGTTTGCCAATAGGAAGTCCAGTGTGGGATTTTTTTTTAAAGAAATAAAGATCATAATATATTGGCTGGCTGGGAAAATCCTGAAGTCCACATATCTTAAAAGTTGCCAAGGCTGAGAAATGCTGATCTAAATAATTAAATATGGCAAGTGAGAATAAATGAACAAGTTATGTGTCATTCAGTTTAGGATGATACTGAATGCAAATGGATTCAGGAATCCAGAAGAAAAAAAAAAACTCAGCAAATCAGTGTATTTGTTTGAAATTAGGCTGAGAGGAGTTTACACATTGCTAGTTGTAGTTGTTGTTTAAATTAAACCACAGGATCAGACAAAACCTTTCTTTGGGAGAATAAGAAGAAATTATTCCTTAAAAGACTGAATTGTTAGAGAAGTTAGTTGTAGGATTAATGGGGTTGCAGAACCAGAAAATCTCTTACAAAGCACACAGTAGATTTTCAGTTTCATGAAGTGTGCTACCAAGGAGAGATTTAAATAAAAAAAACATACTAGGAAATGATAGCACAAAAAAAGGATTTGTTCAGAAGGGAAACTATAGAAATTGAATGAATGAATGAATGAATGAATGAATGAATGAATGCCCCAGGAAGTCAGAATTATTTCCAGATGATTTCAGTGGCTGATGAAGAACAGCTCTTGCCAAGTTTCCAAAAATTCTGTTCTTAGAATTTTGCCTAGGGTTAATTTCTATGTGTTCTCAATATAGAGTGAGCTATGCAGAGAAACTTCTATTCATGGTGAAGAAGCCAAAGGTGATATCATTTATGAACAGATAAATATGTTGAGTAGACACAGTAGAGGTATCCATTAAAAAAAAAGAGCAGTGATGTACATCAACTGAGGAAGTACATCTGCATATATTTCTGAGAATGGGAGAAGCTACAATTCTCTGTTGACACTTGTTCTGTGCTGGAAAATTCTTTTGCATTTTAAAAGGAATTCTTATCAAATTATCTTCCTCCTCCTCCTCCTCCTCCTCCTCCTCCTCCTCCTTCCTTACCAAGGACCTGGGATTTGCTGATCTGGATGTTTGATGGTGTTACGGATATTGTGGTAGGATGGAAGCTGTTCCAAATAAAGCCTCCTTTTGCAATGGATTCATGGTGATTTTGTCAGTGTCAATGGTGCTCAAAGATGCTCCAGAAGATTTGGAATTGTACCCAAGATGCTTACTACTATTATGAGTACTAGTATTATTATTAAGTGTGGATAATCTACAGTTAGATTTACAATCTAGGATTGTAAGTGGAAATTTAATAATTGAAGTCCTAACCAAGGATCTAAGAATGATTAAAGCAGTGTCTAAGAAATCTGGCAGTTCTAACAGGGTTGGTTATTTTTTAAAAAATAAAATTAGGGTGTTCAGAATCAGGTCCAATAAATTCAATATTTCTGTATATCAAAAGAGTCCTTTAGGTATTGCTGTAAGGAATCTAATCACAATTGATATAACAATGAATTTATTTTTCCATAAACTTTCAACTTCAGTCTGCAAGTCCTGGTATTTTATAATTTTGTCCAATGAGGATTTTTTCTCAATCCTCACATCACCTTATATAGCAACAGCAATGAACCAGACTTTCTTCTTTCCAATACCTGTTATTTAACATTATGAACAAGACGCCTGTCTGTTTGGATCTGAAAATCCTATAAGACAGCATTCCCCAACCTCTCTGGGTTGACAGGCTGGTGCGGCGGGTGGGGTGGAGGGAGATGGTTTTATGTGAGAGGCAGGCAGGCATGCACACCCACAGCTTCATTTGTGTGAGCAGTGGGTGCAGATGCCCTCCACTTTTAGGAGTGGGGCTGCAAGCACTGAGGCCCACCACTTGAACGAGTGGGGCTGTAAGCGGTGGTGCATGCTGCTCACAGAAATGGGGCTGCGAACACCGGCATCCACCCACTTGTGTGAGTTGGACTGTGCACACGCATGCACATGCTGGCCCACCACTCATGTGGCTTGGTTATGAATAGGCCATGGCCAGGTAGTGGGCTGTAGCCTGCAGGTTGGGGACCTCTGTCATAAGTTGTTTTCCAAAACCTTCACAACTTGATAGTCCCAGTAGGTTTTACTACATTTGAGCCCAAATCTCAATGTTTCCGATGAATAATTTTTCCAACTCAATCATGATACTGGTTGTAGTCGGTGAAATTTTGCTACAACCACAAATCAAATTGTTAGTTGTTTCATCCTTTTCACTACAAAAGTGATATTTGCTGTTCTTGGTTCACCTTCATGCAACATTGGCAAAGCTTGATTTTGAGCCATTAAAATAAGCCCTTCAGTTTCTTTCTTTGAAACTCTTGATCTTAACTAACTTCATGTGGGTTTTTAAATCAACTATATTATTATTTTGTAAGGGGTGTAAATATAGTATGTATTATAAACTTTAAATCAACTTTATTATTATTTTGTAAGGCATGTAAATATAGTCTGTATTATAAACATACCTAAGACCCAAGGTGGCTAAGTGTAATCCATGTCCTTTAGGTCACCATGCAATCATTTTTCAAATTCCAAAAAAATTCTGCATATCACTCAAAATCCAGGAGGAAATATGACAGGATTCCTCTCATAGGACTGTTCCTGGTTAGGGAGTTTGGACAGCTAGAAAAACTGACTGATGGAAAGACGTATCACAGAAAAAGAAAATGCACACATCAAATTTTCAATTTCCTCAGAAGAAAGAAGTTTCTAATAACCACATTCAAAAGACTTTGTAAAGCAAGGTTTCATAAAATTGGAATTCAGATTTTGGCATAACACTAGCTGCTATCACAGATGGATTCAAACTTGGTAAAAATTGTTGGATATACTGTACACATAAGGCAAACTTCACCAACTAGGGTGCCTTCCATATGTAGAATTTCCCAGGGATCAGTAAAACTATTGCTGAGAATTCGGGAGGTGAAATTCACACATCTGAGTGGTGCCACCATTTCAGAAAGCTAGTCAAAGGACTGTAAAAATAATGGCCTTTGAGAATTTTAGAAACTATAAATCCATTATGGCAAGATCAATACATAATGGGAAATATACTTTGGCAACAGAAATATAGAAGACAGACCATGGGCTTATTTTGCTTCAGAGTTGTGTTACTTCAAATCTCCTAGGCATTGGAATAGAAGTAAAGACTTTCTGTGTGCAAAAATATGTCTTTTGCCACTAAAAAAAAAAAGGTTCTTGCTTTCAGAAATAAATACCGATAAGCTGTTTGTTAGGTTGAAGACCAATCTTCTTGGCCTTGAAGAGACAGGCAAGGGAATAGGACTGCCAAAAAGAAAAGTAAACAGCATCATCATATACTTCATGCATCGAGGCAGTTTGACAAACCACATAGTCAAGTCTCTGAACCACATTTGCTTTCATCAGATTTTGCCTGAAATTTTGTAACTCCCTGTGGTTTTGGTATATTTTGAGATGTTTCCTAATTTGTCTGCAGAAAGTGAACTCTTGTCATCTCCATCTGTAGCTGGCTTGTCACAGTTTTTACACTTGGTGGTGGAGTCTCATTTTCCTTCCTAGACTTGTGTCTTGAAAGTACCTTTCCTTATTGAAAGAAGAGCTCTGTAATGGATTTCAGTAAGGCAGAACAGCAGTCCCCCAAGATACTTCAAAGCTTCTGTCTTTCTAACAGCATTCTAACTGCATATTTGGGGATTTGGTAGGCATATGAAATAATTTTTGATGGATATAAACTATACAAAGGCAATTGTTACTTTTGTTTGGTAAAAATCGGGGAGAATTTAGGCTATTTTTTTAAAAAAAAACCAATATCCTGTCCATTTCTGAATTTATGTTATTTATGATATTAAGAGATAAAGAAAGTAGGAATTATTTTTCTTTACAAGGAAGTTGTCTTTTTTTTTTCACCTTAAACAGTTCAATCTGGGGTTCCAAATGAGGTTTTATGAGGTTCTAAAAGTCCATGAAGGAGAAAAGAAAGCCTTGGCACAGAGATCAGTGACCAAATAGTAATTTCTGACTATTGCGGTCTCTTTGGACAAATTATGAGATCCCCTATCTGTACTCCGGATAGTTGCTTCTTGTGAAGAGAGAGATGGAACTGAGGTTTTTGCAGTGGGCCCATGAGTCAAATGCAGAGGCAGGTTTCAAAACCCAACACTACCGGTTTGCTCATGGGCATGTGCGTGCTTGCATGAACATGTGTGACGCTTCTGTGCATGCGCAGAAGCATCCGTGAAGGTAGGTGGAGACTCCCGCCACCGCTGCTATTGGTTTGCCCGATCCAGTGCAAACCAGTAGGAACCCACCCTTGGTCAAATGGTTGGGGAACCAAAGAATTTCAATCAAGCTCGTAGCTGTATTGTAACCTGTACAGGTAGACCCTGACTTACAATCACAATTGGGACTGAAATTTTTAGTGTAAGTCAGTGTGGTCATAAAGTGAGTCATCACATGACCAGAGCCAACTTTATGACCATTTTTACTATAGTCATTAGGTAAATCACATTCTCGTTGGGATTGGTAAGTGAATCTGGATTTTCCAATTGACTTTGATATCTGGGAGCCAGCTGGGAAGGTTGTAAATCACAATCATGTGACTGCAAGACACTGCAACCATCATAAATGCAAGCCAGTTTCCAAGTGTCCAAATTGTGATCATTGTACCACCTAGGAGGTGGTACAATGATTGTAACTTCAAGGATGGGTTGTAAGTCCCTTTTTTCCCAAGGCTGTTGTAACTATGAACTATGAACTGTTCCTTCTTGCTCAAACACTTTACTATCATCCCAGTGCCAAAGAAGCCCACCATCAAGAATGACTACAGACAAATTGCTTTAACATCTGTAGTTATGAAAACATTTGAAAGGCTAGTGCTGCCCTACTTGAAAACCACCATGGATCCACTATTATACCCCTTGCAATTTGCATACCGAGCAAATAGATCAACAGATGATGCTGTTAATATGGCTCTGAACTACATCCTACAACATCTTGAATCTCCAAAGACCTACTCAAGGGTCCTCTTTGTAGACTTTAGTTCAGAATTCAACACCATCATTTCAGACATTCTTCTAACTAAGCTAAACCAGCTAGTGGTACCTTAACACACTTGTAAATGGATCATAAGCTTCCTAACAGATAGGAAGCAGCAGGTGAAGCTAAGCAGAATCACATCAGATATCTGTACAATTAGCACAGGGGCCCCACAAGGCTGTGTGCTCTCTCTGCTTCTCTTCTCTCTATATACCAATGACTGCATCTCAAATGATCCATCTGTTAAACTACTGAAGTTCGCAAATGACACAATAGTGATTGGTCTCATTCAAGACAATGATGAATCCGCATACAGACAGGAGGTTGAGCAACTAGCCTTGTGGTGCAACCAGAACAATCTGGAACTGAACACACTCAAAATCGTAGAAATGGTGGTGCACTTTAAGATAAACCCTCCCATACTACCACCTCTTACAATACTAGACAACACAGTATCAACAGTAGAAACCTTCAAATTTCTAGGTTCTAACATATCTTACGACCTAAAATGGACACCTAACATAAAAAACGTCATCAAAAAAGCACAACAAAGAATGTTTTTTCTGCGACAACTCAGAAAGCTCAAACTGCCCAAGGACCTGCTGATACAGTTCTACAGAGGAATTATTGAGTCTGTCATCTGCACCTCTATAACTGTCTGGTTTGGTTCTGCAACCCAACAAGACAGATACAGACTTCGAGGATAATTAGAACTGCAGAAAAAACAATTACTACCCACCTGCCTTCCATTTGAGGACCTGTATACTGCACCAGTCAAAAAGAGGGCTGTAAAAATATTTACAGGCCCTTCGCATCCTGGACATAAATTGTTTCAACTCCTATTGACTGTTTCCTAATATGATTTGATTGCTTATTTGTTCCCTATGACTATCATTAAGTGTTGTACCTTACGATTCTTGACAAATGTACCTTTTCTTTTATGTACTCCGAGAGCACCAAGACAAATTCTTGGGTCCAATCACACTTGGCCAATATAGAATTCTATTCTATTCTATTATTAAATTAATTATCTTTCTTGCTTTCATTTTTCATTTTAGTTTTCTCTATTATTTCTTCCTTTTTATTTTTTCCTTCTTACTTTATCTTAATTTGTATTAGCTTTTGATACTCATTTTTAAAAATTATATTATTTTTTTAAAAAAGTTTGATTTTGAGGAGAGCATTTATCTGGTTAATTGCTTTATAATTAAACCTGTTTTGCAAATAAACCTGATGTGCAATTATACCTTCTATGCAAACCTATGAAGATTAGCAAATTAAATATGATAAAATATGTATTCTTGCAAAATTATCAGATAGTGCTTTGAAAAATGGATATGTGCCTCACTCATTTAAAACTTCACAGATTTCATTTGGATGGAAACATTGCTTGCAAGGTCTGCAAACTTAAGAATGAAGCTGACTTCATAGAGCAATTAATCCAAGAAATGAAATTACACAGATGCCAACACTGTAAATTTCTTTGACAAAAAAAATGAAGAAAGTTGTGGAGTTTTATCCAACACTATTTGTTTCATCTCTTTATTTTTCAGTAGTAATATTTATTACATTGATATGTTACTGAAGAGTTATAAAGCTTTCATGGGTTGATTACAGCTACAGTTCTGGAAGTTTGATTAGAATAGAATAGAGCTGTTTAAGATGTTTAAAATAAATAAAAAATATTTCAAAAAAAAAAAAAGAATAGAGCTGGAAGGGACCTTGGAGGTCTTCTAGTCCAGCCTCCTCCTCAAGCAGGAGAACCTATACTATCTCAGACAAATGACTGTCCAGTCTCTTCTTAAAAACCTCCAGTGATGGAGCATCCACGATTTCTGAAGACAAGCTGTTCCACTGGTTAATTGTCCTTACTGTTAGGAAGTTTCTCCTTAATTCTAGGTTGTTTCTCGCTTTGATCAGTTTCCAACCATTATTTCTTATCCTGCCCTCTGGTGCTTTGGAGAATAATTTGTGGCACCCTTCTTCTTTGTGGCACCCCTCCAATAATGAAATACTGCTATCATGTCATCCCTAATTCTTCTTTTCTTTACACTAGCCAGGCCCAAAACCTGCAGCTGTTCTTCATATGCTTTAATCTCCAGGCCTTTGACCATTTTAGTTGCTCTTCTCTGAATTTTTTCAGGTCTCAACATCTTTTTTGTAGTACGGTGTCCAAAATTGGTTGCAGTATTCCAGGTGTGGTTTTGTAAACAGGACCGACAAAAAGTCACCTAAGAGATCTATAGTCAAGCGATGGGTGAGTCTGCTTCTCTCTTGGCCCATTAAAGATTGAACCATTAAATCACCTGGCCCTGAAAGGCCTTATTTCTTCGGGACATAATGTGTGAATGGCTTATTTCACTACTTTTTAGTTCCCTTTTCAGGTTCTAGAAAATGCCTTTCATAGGAATATTCCTATGGTTGAGTATTGAGGTGAACAAGGTATTTAATCAGAATGTGTGGGAAGCTCCCCAACTGCCAGCAGCACCTAATATGACATACCTTAGTCTGATATGGAGCAGCTTTTTGACAGCCTCCCAAATGCTACAACTTTCTACCACTATTTTTTAAATTCTGTTTTGGAAGGAAGGGAGGGAGTCAAAGATGGCATAGAGGAAGATTCATCAATTGCTTTCTTCCCATGTTTCATTCTTCTTTATGAGTCTGCAGGAAATGGCTGGAGGCTTTAATTTTTATTTGGGCAGCAAGAAGCAGCCATCTTTTAACTCTCTCATTACTGTGTGCATGTCATGGATGACCAGAAAAGGCTAGTTCAGCTACAGAAACTCTCAGACCTATTTGAGGTTAAAAATTTCTCTTCCCTCTACCTCTTGTTGACCAAATTAATTGAGCTGTGGGAGCAGGACTATTGAGTCCTGTTCTGAAATAAGCGGCATAGGTGACTGCATTGTTTTAATCCTATGATATTCCGAATACCTCACACAGAATCACGAAAGTAATATTTATGTTTCAGCGCAACGGTGATCGGTCTATAGAGAAGTGATGAATTACCTTCTGATATTGTTGTTCTCTGTCTTGGAATTATTATGTCAGTTCTTCTGCACTATAAGACCATTCTGCATGTGAATAACAATGTTTTCACATACAGCATGATATATCAGTCCTTTCAGCAGCCCAGTGTCTCATCCATATGTTTTTCACTATCGTGGAATTTCCCCTCCCTCCTGTAACCGACTGGTTGTCAGATTTTTTTTTTTTGGGGGGGGGGGGTTCCTTCTGTGTGCAGGAAACATGCAGTTCACAAGATAGCATGATAAAAGCAGGACCAACTTTCTTTATCCTAGAAAAATGGTGGTTTGCTTTCCGCCTCTCTTCTGTGTTAGTCATCATATCAGGATAGACAAACGTGTTTGAAACATATGAAATTTAGCATTGTTAGGATTTAATTTAATTGAGGCCAAGCATCTAATATGTCAGACCTTGAATTTTGGATATATGGCAGGAATCATTTTTTCCCTCGTCCTGTTGAAAGTAACCTATTCAGTGTTTCATGTGTTTACTATGTCTGAGACTAGAAATTTCAGGTGCATTGCAATACATAAGGAGCAGTGGGGAAATCCATTTTTTTTTACTACCGGTTCTGTGGGCATGGCTTGGTGGGTGCGGTGTGGCTTGGTGGGTGTGGAAGGGGAAGGATACTGCAAAATCTCCATTCCCACCCCACTCTGGGGCCAGCCAGAGGTGGTATTTGCCAGTTCTCTGAACTACTGAAAATTTCTGCTACTGGTTCTCCAAACTGCTCAAAATTTCCAGTACCAGTTCTCCAGAACCTGTCAGAACCTGCTGGATTTCACCCCTGATAAGGAGCCTCCTATATTGCCCCAAATTTGGACTAAAGAAACCACCATGGTTCTGATGCCATTTTGATGGCATTGGTGTCATGGCATTCCTTTCCTCAGTTACAACTAATTTACCAACTATAATCTTACTTGGACAGAAAGAGCTAATTTTCTGGTTGGTTTGTTACAATGTCCTATATCTTTGGGCTGCCCTTGAAAATGGCCTGGAAACTTCAGTTAATTCAGTAGTGCTTGTCGGGACCTGCTAATATGCCCATACACTATACCCGTGATGGCGAACCTATGGCACACGTGCCAGAGGTGGTACGTAGCGCCCTCTCTAATAGCATGCGACCCGTCACCCCAGTTCAGTTCAGCTCCGCTGCGCATGTGCATGCCTCCCGCTGGCCAGCTGGTCTTCAGGTCTCTGCCACATATGTGCGGGGTTGGGGGCATGCGGGCATACATGTGCATGCGGGAGCCTGCACATGTATGTGCAGGGCACACATGTAGGGCGCCGCATGCACATTGTATTTTGGGCATTCAGGTGCATATGCGCACATTTGCACATGCACACTTTGGGCATTCGGTCCAGAAAAGGTTAGCCATCACTGCACTATACCATCTACACTGCTTGCTGGTTTGCTTCTGAATCAAACTCAAAAACCTTTTTATTAGTATTTTGAGGCCTAAACAACTTGGGACCACTTTACCTAAAATAGTTCCTTCTCCCATTCGTACCTACCTGGATGTCAAGGTCCAGGTAGGTACAAAAGGAGTCAAGTGAATAAGGGGTAGAACTTTAACTATGGTGGAATTACATTTAAGGAATTCATCACCATTATCACCATCTATAGAAGCTCAACTGGTCTTGAGAAAGAAGCTTTCTATTTTCCCACATGTAAAATGTACATCAGAAACATGAGTTTGGGGATTATCATGTTCTTCCAGTCTGGGGTACACTTGCAAAGAAAAGAAAGTTCCAACTGACCACAAGAAATAACTTACTAACAGCAAAAGCAGTTCCACCATGAAACCAATTACCAAGAGAGGTGGTAGCTTCCCCTCCCTTGGAGATGTTCAAGTACAAGCTTGACAGCCATCTGCTGTGAATGCTTTAGATTGTATTCCTGAGCAGAGTAGGGGATTGGTCAAAATTGCATAAATGGTCTCTTTTGGCTTTGAGATTAATTTATACTGACTGAACATCCCAGACAGAATTAATCTCCATCGAAAAATTGCTTTTGGTTCTCCTTTCTGTCGCTTTTTAGGCAATTTCAACATAGGTTGGATAGCAGATTACATTCAACATAGAATCTCTCTCCACCTCCTGTAGTTTCCCTGGCTTGAAAACCAAGGGGCACATACTGAATTCTTGGCATTTCCTTCCTATCACCAGGAACACTGAATTAATTTCTGGGCTGTAGGCAACTCAAAATTCTGAGCTTAAAACAATCTATAGTACGTTTCCATTTTGCATGTTTTGAATACTGTTTGTTTTCTACAGGTGAAAGATAGAGGAGGGAAAGGCTTACTAACATGTTCATTCCCTCCCCCACTTTTTTTCACTGCTGAAAACGGCAACAGCAGCAACAACAAAAAGAATGGAAAAGGATTATAATCACAATTGTTTCTGACAATTTATGGAAGCTGAAAGATATATGGTTGAGTTTTATTGCAGGCAGGTGCTGTCTCTAGTTTGCTAAGGTTTGGAGTCCCTGAGCAAATCTTTGTTGATTGCCAATTTTAATCATCCTTCTTTCATACAAGGTCAATGTGCTGGGCTACAAAATATCAACCTTGTCCTCTTGTTGTCCAGACACCATTAACTGTAATTAGAAACAGGAGGAACTGTCATAACTGTGATAGAGACAGATGAAGCTATGCAATATTATGAACAGTAGTCTGTCTTAATCACAGAGGGCAAAGTCACTGCTAACTTTAAGGTCCTAGTATACCATCTACAAAATACTCTCATATTTTCTTTCAGGCTCAATGCATCCTTAAGAACTCTGTTATTCTTTCTCAGAATTCACATCTGGGTAGATACTACCCTTCATTTCAGCCGGGACTTCGTTGTTTTCAGGGACATGAACAATGATCCCAACAGATTCCATCTGTACTACAAATGCAAAATAACATTAACTCAAAGCGATGTATCTCATCAAATGAAAGGGGAAAGGGAAAGTCTGCTTTACATGAACAGAAGGATGCAAAGAAAGTAAATTATGCTGATGTTTTTAATACAATGTGGCATATAAATTGTTTAATTAAAATAAGTCATCATGATTTTTTTAAAAAATTTGATTTATATGCCGCCCTTCTCTGGAGACTCAGGGCGGCTTACAATGCGTTAAGCAATAGCCTTCATACTTTTGTATATTTACAAAAAAGTTGAATTGATTCTCATATCTAGTGATGTATTTATATGGATTTTAGTTCTATTAGTGTATATAAACCAAATTATTTTTAATTTATTATTCACAGTATAAAGATACTTTTTTATTTTCATAAACTGTTGATCTTGAGGACAAAACTAAACTCCCATTTCTATTGGTGTATTTTTAGAGGAATTTGACTAATCCTGGCAAATCTTGGTGAATTTTCATACTGACGTAAGTCAGTTTGGTCTAGTGCAGGGCTTCTCAACCGAGGAGGCTTGCACTCCCTGGGGGTGTGAGAGGGATGAAATGCTCCCAGTTTGGACCAGATCACCTGATCCGGTAGTGATGGCAGCGGGTGGTTTGGGGAACCGGTAGCAAAAATCCCTCTGCCCCTCCCCCGCCATGCCCAGCTGAACCATGTGATCATCAGAGGCTGTTTTTTTTTTTTTTTTTAAAAAAGCATTTTTTTCTACAACCTCTTCGGCCGAAGAGGTTGTAGGAAAAAAAAAAAAAGCCTTTAAAGGCCTCTGGCGATCCCAGCTGAGTTGCCTGATCATCAGAGGCTTCTAAAAGCATTTTTTTCTGCAACCTTTTAAGGTTGTAGAAAAAATGCTTTTAAAAATAAAAAAAAAAAGTTGGCCACGCCCATCCAGTCACATTACCCCCCCACACCAAGCCATGCCCACAGAACCAGTAGTAACAAATTTTAGATTTCACCCCTGGGTGTGAGACAATATCCCAGGGGGTGTGAAAACTTGGGTTTAGAAGTTTCAAAATTATAATGTATATGCATAATTATATACATATAATTATTCATTTTTGCGAGAATATATCAGAAGTGTTCTAGGGGTGCAGAGTATAGAAAAGATTGGGAACCCAGACTCTAGTGGTTAAGGTTCCAGGCCAGATACCAGGAGATGGTTAGTTCTAATCCTGCCTTAGGCGTGTAAACTGGATGGGTGATCTTGGGCCAGTCACATTCTTTTTAGCCTAATTCACATCACAGGTTGTTATTGTGGGAAAAATAGGAGAAGGAAGAACTATTATGTATGTTTGCTGCCTTATGTAGGACTGATGAGATCTTGAAGTACCTCCATTATTGTTGCTAACATCCTCTGTATGCCTTATAATTTTAAAAAACTTTTTAACAGTGACTGTTTTTTGATATGTTTATTATTTTATAGTTTTTTGTATGCTGCCCAGAGTCCCTTTTTGAGAGATGGGCAGCTATATGAATTTGATAAATGAATATAAATAAATAAATAAATAAGTACAATAATTATTTGTTGGATGATAGGTGAAAAATGAATTTCTGTCTTACTCCGAGGAAATATTTTTTTTAAATGAAACTTTTGCTCCTTAGTAGTTAAGTCAGTTATTAAATATCTAACTTGCTAATTAGATACCATCAACCATGGGGCAGGATTCAAATGTGTTGGTGCTAAACAACTTTGGGTCAGTCCCAAATGTGCTTTTTCAAAAGGCAACTGGATTTGGTTTTTCCTTGAAGATGCTTCAATTCTCAGCCAAGAAACTTGTTCAGTTCTGATTGAATGGTGGAGGATCTTCATTCGGTCATTAGCACTCTTTCTGAGAGTCGTTGAGGCCACTTGGAGGTTTATCTTTGCCTAAATGGTCACCTAAATGGTGTAAATGGAACCTTCTTGGAACTGCTGAAAGAACTGTATTGTAAACAGGAGATAGGTGGTATATCCTCCTCCCTCTGTTGAGAGAGGGCTGTTCAGTCTTAATGTATATGGTATCTTTGACCCCCTCTTTCAAACCATATTGTTTTTTGAAAAAGCACATTTGGGGCAACTATAACCTGGATAACTAAGAATCTCCATAGACAACCTTGGGCCAGAATATTACAAAAATATGTTCTTCCATGAGTTGCCTTATGGAAACACTCTGATAATTCTCTGAAGTCTTATATGTCCCACCAAGTTAAGTAAGTAGCTATGATATGGATGACATTCTTAGTTCTAGATCTTTCTTTGTGCCTTCTTAAGAGAAGGACTTCACTCTTTAATGCCTGCACTGATAGCATCTTGGGGCCTGATGGGGATAGTTATTTTCTTCAGATGGTTTTGATATGAAATACATGCATTATGCTGGTATATGCACATGTTCTTTTTTTCTTCTTCCCTATGCTATGTTGTAATATTTTATTTTAACTGTACAATCTGGCCAGAGAACTCTAATTACAAAGTTGATTATATATATAATTAGTTAATTAATTAAATTGCATAGTCTGGAGATGCAACCCACTCAACTCCCCAGAAATACCTTTCCTTCTTTACTGAAAGCAGAAATGATAGCCCTGATTCAATGTGGAATGAATAATAATTCCTTCGCCTCCCATACACCTCTGAAACCTACCTACAAATCAGAAATGGCTTTACCATTTTTATTCATCCACAATGAATGCACTTTATACATTCAATTAAAGCAAAGCAAAGATTGCAGAACATTGTTTGCCTAGTTGTTCATTTTTTACAGCAAGTTCATTTCAGTCACAGCGGAACCCACTCCCTCAGCCTTTCTCTTGCTGCAGACTTCTTACTATAAGTTTTGAAGCATGATTCCAACCATATGGGTAAAATATATTTGCAGAAGCCAAATTTGGTGTCATGTTTATATTATAAATGTTCAGTCAGTGGGAAAACAGAAATATTAGCATGTGACTTCACCTAAACAATTACACTCCAAAAATGCAGCTGGAAATTCACATGTTGCTTACTGAGCTTAAAGCATAGCAAAGTGAAAAAGCTATTTACTGCTTAACAGATGTACCTGGAGAAAATAACAGTGTGCTCATGAATATTTAGCTCATGTAAAGAGAGAGAAAGACAATTTTACTTTATCCAGCATGTCTTTAGTCAGTTCCGCTTGTAATCTAAAGACATCAAAATCTGTATAACCATGAGAGCAAAAGTGCCATAAACTGTAGCTACTGGTTAAAAAAAACAATAGTTACACTATAAAAATGCACTGATATAGTGCAGGTCCTATATTAGTAAGTGTTCAACTGGTCATGAAGTGGCAGAAAACTAAAATGGCATAAAATGGTGTTTTTTCTTTCTGTCAATTGCTATCTTAACTCTCTAGTCTTTCTTCTGGCTTTTGCAATAAATTTTGGGTCCTTATCCAGCATGTGAGATTTTATTAAACAGATTAAATCCTGTTTCACTCCTGCCCTCCCACTTTCTAAAAACTGTCTGCTAATCAAAACATGTTGTGATTGGTGGATGGTTTTGATACATGTCTTTAGCAACTTTTCCATCTTTTTCTTGCTCCAAACTTGATTTCATCATATCTTTCCCAATCCTTCTTTGCAACCAGTTTCTTCCATGTGCTTCCTGTGTCCACCCCCTTTTCTTACAGTTCTTCATGCACTTTCTTTCCTCCATCCATCATCATATCTCAGTGTTGATAATGTATCATGTAAACTGTGGAGGATTTCAAATTTTTTTACTACTAGTTCTGTGGGTGTGGCTTGGTGGGCATGGCTTGGTGGGCATGGCAGGGAAAGGATACTGTAAAATCTCCATTCCCACCCCACTCCAGGGGAAGGTTATTGCAAAATCCTGATTTCCTCGCGATCAGCTAGGACTTGGGAGGCAGAGAATAGATGAGGGCGGGGCCACTCAGAATTTTTACTACTGGTTCTCAGAACTACTCAAAAATTCCATTACCGGTTCTCCAGAACTGGTCAGAACCTGCTGCAACCCACCTCTGATGTGAACACGGTAGACTTGGTCCTCCAACATCTTTCCTGCTGACATGGTTACAGTGGTACAGTTCACCCTCACTAAGGCCACAAACTGTCTCCTAAATCCCTGGACCTAGTGAATGTCACATTATTCAGATGCCATTATAAAGAATAAAAAGGAAAAACTTTACAGAATCTTTCCATATCCCTGGCCAAATTCAAAATAAGGTTATTCAATGGATGTTCACTGGTGGTACTAATAAAGGGGAATATTTGTAGTTTAAGATTGAAATGAAGGGTCCTTAGGCATTCCAGACATTTCATTAGGTAACATCATCAGTGCTAGTGATTATGTATGGTTATATATAAATTGGCTAAATAGTTGGGCAGCAGCATATTTTTGGCATTCTATAAGCACAGATCTTTTTAGATTGGGCCTCCTGAGAAAATAATTCAAATACTACTGATATTTTTTTATTGAATTCTTTCTACTGTGTAGTTTCCTATTATTCTTTCTCTACTTGTAAACTGTTCTTGCTTCTACCATGCCTATACACTTTTTTATAAACAACCTTTTTTTTTCTTTTAACTTCTCAAATCAGTTTGTTCCATTCATGATACTTTTCAGCAGCATTACTCTGTATGGTGCTTGGCACTGTTCTAATGGGCAACTACCACTCTGTTATTCTGACTGAGGTCACATTTTCCATTAAGTTATGAGAAAGTCACCAGTCATGCTGACTTGGGCTAAAGGAAACTGTAATCTTCTTTCTTTTCAGTCCAAAAAAGCAACAGTTTTGTTATGTACCGATTGGCTAGAATCTACATAAGTTTTCATGCTCGCCACGGATTGGCTAGAATCTGCATAAGGTTTCATGCTCACCGCTGATTGGCTGTCCGGACCGTGGGAGATTTAACCTGCTGTCATTGGCCGGCTGGTCTGCCTGGAGCTCCTTAGAAAGGCAAGCTCCGGCAGGCCAGTCAGCAAAGCGCAATCACATTTTGCTAGAAATAAAAAGGTGCTGAATTCACTAACAACTCTTCCTTGCTGCCTTTGCGCCGATCTAACAAGTTTAATCTAGAATATCACAGAATGTAATCTCTATAGCAGACTAGGTAACCTGATCTACTCCAAGAGTTCCAAGGATAGTCTCTTGAGTCCCAACTGGCATAAGCCAAAGGCGAAGAGTAAGAAAGCTATAATTCAAAATTCCTGAAGGACATTAGGGTATATACTCATAGCATATTGGGTCAACTCCTTTATTAAACCTTTCATTTGAAAATATGATTTATTCATGAAGATTTTTTTTAAAATGTCCAAATGTCTTCCTAGAAGCTTAAAGTGTCTTTCATTAAGATCTTTCTTCTAATTATTCCTACAATACATCACTTATGAGATAGACTGGATTTAGAGATAAAAAGTGGCCTATAATTGGCCCACATTCATCCACTGAATTTCCTTGGTTAAGAATAGACTTAAATCTGGTTCTCCCCCACTCCTACCCCAAAACTTAGCTTATTATCTGAGGCTCTATGCCACAGTGTCATATTCTTCCCTACTAAAGTTTCTTAGATATGATTTCAAATTTACCCTTGAATTGAAACATTTTAGGATCTGTTTAGAGATTGGATTTAGGATTTAAAATCTGAATTGATTTGTTTTGTTCTAGAATTTTTTTAAATGTATACGATCAAAAATCAAACAAGAATATTTGTCATGAATGAAGGAGAATATATGTGTCCCAGGATAGTATTGCAGGATCCAATCTGAGTCAGTCACTGGGACCAGAGATTAAGTCTTCCAAGCTTTCAGACTCATGCTGGAGCCCATCCACAGGAAACCTTTCTCTAGCACAGTGGTTCTCAACCTGTGGGTCGCGACCCCTTTGGGAGTCGAACGACCCTTTCACAGGGGTCGCCTAAGACCATCAGAAAACACATATTTTCAATGGTTTTAGGAATAATTTTATGGTTGGGGGTCACCACAACATGAGGAACTGTATTAAAGGGTCGCAGCATTAGGAAGGTTGAGAACCACTGCTCTAGCAGAATGTGTGTTTTGGGCTTTTAACAGCCCAATCAACATCTAAAAAGCCACACACAACAGGCACCATATAAATACCACAGACAGACTAGCCAAAAGTACATGCTGCTGGAGAAAAGTTTCCTAAGGTTTGGCTCCAGCATAGCTCAGAAGACTAAACCTCTGGTCCTGGTGACCGACCCAGATTGGATCCTGCAAGAATATTTTTTTATTTGGACAACTGTTTTAAAGCTCATTTTACTTAATGCTCTCTTTTAAGACAATATATATAGAGAGAGCGGGGGGGAGGAGGGAGGGAGGGAGGAAGATTTTTTTTATTGGCCAAGTGTGATTGGACACACAAGGAATTTGTCTTGGTGTATGTGCTCTCAGTATACATAAAAGAATATATATATATTGCTTGCTGTTAGACAAGTATTCCTTCTAAGCTTTAAAAGGAGAATGACTTTGCCCTGGCTGCTATCTGGATAGAAGTTGTCTCTTAGGATGCTCTTTGTGCTCAATCACTCAGCAGCTATTATCTCACTGAGCTATTATCTCATAGAGAGTAACATTTCCTCAGTTACCCACTTTCAGAATTTCTGGATGTTAAGTAGAGCCCCAGTGAGATGATATTTGTGACTCTTCCTGTGCATAATAGTTTCTAATTCTGATATTAAGACTTCCAGGTGAAACTCTAAATATCGTTTACCACAGGATTATTCCAATGTTCAATGAAAATTGCTAGTTGTTGGGTTATTTTCTTCTAAGAACAGGAATATGAAAAATGTAGTGGCATCAGGGTGTTGATTTGGGGCAATACTGAATGGTCTGATTTTTTTTTTTTTTTTTTTTTTGCCTGTGTTCCTTGTTGGAAGAAACATCCTTCTAGGTTCTGCTCCAAGTGGGGAAAAAGACACTGGAGACATGGAGACTGCTTGGAAAGATGGTTTAATGGTGGACAGGATCACATGGCTTGAGTTCCTGAACAGAAAAGGGCCTGATACAGTAAATCTTCAGGTTTTTATGCTCTCTCTGGCTCTGCATTTCTTGGGGCCCCGAAAGAGTTTCCTGATTGGTTGTCAGACTCCCAGTGGGTGGGGGCCTTGCTGGCTGGTGGTCACATGTGCTTCCCAGGTCACATGTGGTGAGTTTCTGCTGCTATTGTGTAGAGGGCTAATCCTATCTTTGTTGGAACTTTGGCAATTCCTACTATGGCTCTGCTTGAAGGAGGCAGATCTTTGTTATGTAGAATAGACTGGCCCAGGCCTTAATGGCCCATTGACAAAGGGCGGGGGGCAGGAAGGTGGGAGCTGCTTTGTCTGTAAAATATGCTTCTCATATTTCTCATCCAGGGAAATATAATATTCTGCCTTTTTCATATTTCCTAAAATATTTCACTCTTCCAGGAAAGGGGTGGGTGCTAACTTCCTACATTCCTTATCTAGTATCTATCCCATCTTTTGTATTGCATCCAAAGCCTTACTTTACTTCCTTTTAATGCTGTGTAAAGATTCAAATTCAGGTCCCAAAAAGTATTTCAGTGCATGCTACTTTCATAACGATCCCATCCTTTTCCAAAAGCATTTGGGATAAGTACATTATTTTGTATGCATTTACATCTACATCTATATCTACTTCTATATGTGATAACTGAATTGTAAACAGTGTCTTGAACCCACACATTCCTCCAAAGGGGCAGACACAGTGGTGCGATTCAAGTAATTTAACAACCAGTTCTCTGCCCTAATGATTTCTTCCAACAACCAGTTTCCCAAACTGCTCAGAAAGTTAACAATCGGTTCTCCTGAAGTGGTGTGAACTGGCTGAATCCCACCACTGGGCAGACATGCCTGTAAATGTTATCCAATCGTAGCAAGAAATAGAAATATTATTGGCCAAGATTTTTTTTCTTTCTTAAAAATTAATGTGGAACAGTAGCTGTCCCTTAATCCCTTGTACATATTTTTTTTTCTTGAAATTTGACAGGCTTCTTTCCTCAAAGGGGCCTATTATGACCATTTCATTATATTCTGAAACAGGGAGAAAAAGGTATAGATATTTGCAGATTTCAATGATCATAAATGGATACTACAAAAGCATTAAAGTGCTAAAGGAAGACTTGGCTTCTGAGTCAAATTAGACAGCTTCCAGTCACTCTACAATAACATGGCATATTTTTGGAACTGCCAGAGAGGGCTCTAAATTAATTCTTTAATCAGTATGCATTTTTAATTGAAGTACCATAATGTAGCAAAAGTGCAGTAAAATGTTTTATTTAAGACAAAAAGGGCATTTGATGACTTATTTTCACACCTGTTATGGGTAGATTAAAGATTATGAACTGCTAATAGGCTCAACACAAATCTGTGTCTCTAAGGCAACTGAAAATAAATACAAGTGAATACAAAATATAAAATACTATAAAATATTATAAATAAATATGCATTCACTTTTCCTGTTTTATTGCTTTTTCTCTACATAATAATCTTATTTTTTAAAAAAACCAAAACAAATCAGTTACATGAATGAGACTCGATGAGTTTGTTTTTTACATTGATTTTTAAAATGAATGTGTATTTTGTAGAGAGGTGTAATGGTTTATGTCACCCTGGCTTATGCTGTTTCCAGATTGTTTTGTCTTTTTTTACATTCCCAACTCGGGTGACTATTCTGAAAACCAGCTCTTGGAGACCAGAGATAATTAATTGAGGTGGTCCCTGTTAAAATGTTCTGGGTATGCATATAAGCATCCTCCAAGCAGAATCTAATCAGAGCAATGATTAGTGAAGCAGCTTTCATAATGTTCACATAAAAGAGCTTTATTTACAGGAATAAATTAGACAGATAGGCAAAGCATAACTCTTTGCTAACTAAACCCTACTAGGATAAAAGAGAGAGAGTTGGGGGGGAAAGAAAAACAGGAGGAAGTAATTTAATATTACTAGTTCCTTGGACATCTTCTCATCCTTTTTCTCCTTTTCAGAGTTTCTCTTTTGTCTCTCATCTTTCTCCTCATCTCTCTCTAGCAGCTTCCCCTCCCTGCCGTCACAGCAGCACTCAGCAATAAAGCATCCATTAAGTATTATGTGGCTTAGTGCTAAGCTTGCCACGATGTATTTCCTTATTGTCCTTCAGTTTTGTGATTAGAAGATGGAAAGTCAAGCAGCATTTTTATATTTGGAAAAAATTGCTCCCATTACCAGAAAATAGCAGGGGCTTTGTCAAAAACAAGTTGCATCATATTAATGTCACTACTTTTCCTAACAGAATGACTTGTTTGGTAGACCAATAACTGCTTCAGATGCAGCATATCTTGATCTCAGAAAAACATTTAACAAAGTCTATAATAAAATCTTTTTGACACTGGAGTCTTGTTGATTTGCAAATTGCACCAATGGTTGGTTATTTATCTTTATTTTATTTATTCAATTTGTATGGCTGCCCATCTTAACAAATATAGCTAGTCTTCAACTTACCACCACAACTGAGCCCAAACTTTGTTGGTGAGTGAAACATTTGTTAAGTGAGTTTTGCCTCATTTTACTACCTTTCTTGTTACAATTGTTAAGTGAATCACTGCAGTTGATAAGTTAGCAACCCGGTTGTTAAGTGAATCTGGCTTTTCCATTGACTTTGCTTGTCAAAAGGTTGCAAAATGTGATTGCATGACCTTGGGGCACAACAGTGGTCATAAATATGAACCAGTTGCCAAGCATCTGAATTTTGATCACACGTTCATGGAGATGTTGGGGAACGGTCACTAAATGAACTGTTGTAAATTGAGGACTACCTGACTGCACTCTGGGCAGTGAACAATCTTAAAATTAATTAAAAATGATACTCATCATAAATACAAAAATTAAAATACATACCAACTGAGAAAGATATTGTAATGGTATATGTGAATGACCTTGAGAAGACAGAGCAAAAAGATGCAACCAATCGAACGGTCAGATAAAAGGCAGCTGAGTGTGTAGCAGGAATATGGAGAAGAGACCCTCCAAAATGCTGTAAAGTGGATAGGGGGAGAAATACGTTTTCAGACTTGCAAGATTTGATTAATGTAACTTTACAATCATCTGGCCGTGTTTGTCATGAGTAATACAGAGTAACCTGTTTGTTTTTTTTAATCAATGGGTTCAGACTAAAAGAAAGGATGGTCAAGATTATGTAAGTAAGACTTGTTAAGTAGTAGAAGAATCTGTCCAGGACAGGGGCAGACTTGTTCTTGAGATAATCTATATAGTATATTTACAATAGCATCTGTCTAGTGAGATGGGATGTCAAACAGATTAATCAGACAAAAGCAGTGTCCTGTATTAATGATTAAAAAAAAAAAACATGGTCCTTTCGTACATGTGTTGTGATAATCCACACACCCCAAAAGCAGTGGAGCACCCAGCATGATAATGTAATGTTGTTGCCTCATTTTGATGAAACCAGGAACCTGTGGATGCCCATGTCTGACTATTCACTTGTTGGGAATGGGTTAGAAGGTTCTCACATGGACCAGAGAGTTAAACTTGATACTTATAAGTCTTATACATTCTATGATTCTATCATAGAGGGGGCAAATATCAGGACTAAGATGAATGAAACACTCCATTTACTGAATCATTCTCTATAGATTTCTACTTATGCAATATGCATTAAATTGTATGTTTAGTAATGCATGTGTTTAATATATTTATAGTTATTTGCTGGAAATGTGGTCATTATAGAATAAAGCTTTTCAACTTTACGTAGCCTTTAAAACCTGAGTAAAATAAGCAATCAATTGAAACAGGATAAAAATGATAGGTAAATAAACAGATTCCATTCTAATGCAGAAAATACTGTAATTCAGGTTGAAAGATTAAAAACATGCACAAATTGTTTTTCAACATAGTTTTATAAGAAAATTCATAGGAGTTCAAAGCTCTATGGTTAATATTATTCCTATGGAAACAACATCACGTTATTGTATTGTTTGCTCTACAATGAGTTTTTTTTTAAAAAAAATGAAGGAAAATTAGTTTTGTGGAAGGAAATAAGACATAAAGTGTAGAAGTTTATATATATATATATATATAATGATATATCACAGGCATGTAAGCTTTCTCAGTCTGAAAGTACTCTGATTTTAAATATCACGTTTGTAACTGGACACCAAAAATAGGCATAGCAGTGACAAAGAAGCAATCAGAACCTAGGCAAACATTAATGTTATTTTCAGTTGAATAAAATTACATCAAATAGAGCTAATGTGTGCATTCAATAATTTTTATTTTCACTCACATTAAAAAATTAAATTGCCTGCGATATCTAACAGGCATGTTTCAGCTAAGGTTTGTTTGATTATTTATTGATTTGTCACTTTGATTAATATACCACTGATGTTCCATTTCTTTAGTTCTTCCCATAACAAAATCCAGTAGGATGCCTTAGGCAAGGTGCATGTACGTGTGTGTGTGTGCGTGTGTGTGTGTGTGTGCGTGTGTGACTGGCCCAGGGTCATGGAGTGGCTAAAAACGGTCTTTAATTTAAGTCTTACTGTTCCAAGCCAATATTTGCCTATGTCAATGCAGTATAGAGTGTCAAACTTGACTTTTGCCAGATAGGATGCAGCTCATAGCAAAGCAGAAGAGAAACCACACAAAGCTATTGTGAAAAGCAGCAGCTCAGGCCAATTAATAAACCTTTTTTTATTATTATTATGTGTTCAATTCTATTCTGGTAGAGTCAGAGGCAGAAACTTCACTGCTGACATGGATGACCTTTGATGATGATATAACAGCTGAATCCTCATCTAAGCTGCTTAAATCTCAAGTGGAAATAAGGGAGAAATTTATTCTGTCCACATTTTAGTGCACTTTACAAATGTGCATTAAATATGCAATATGCAAAACTGGATATTTTGCTTCACAATTTGCATTTGCAGTATAATTTCTAATATACTTCTCCATTTTTAAAAAAATGCGTTCAAATGCACATATTAGGGGGAAGCATGCACAGAAATATGGGCATTAATGAAACTGAGGAATAAAAGCACTTTATATTACAGGAAATTGCAAAAAGCAAAATCAATATGCATAAATACATTAAGGATGAGTAGGAGGTATGCAAAGGACATCTGTATGATATATATATATATATATATATATATATATATATATATATATATATATATTATATATATATATATCTACAATACAAATATATGTATATATCTACAATATATATATATATATTGTAGATATATACAGATGGCAAACTGACATTAGAGGTAGGATAAAATAAGCTTATATATGGACGAATGAGAGATCAGATAAAAAGGAAAAAATATGAAAAATAAAGCAAATAAAAAGTAAGTATCCAAGAAGATACTCATATCCAAGAACAGACTCATAAAGAGAGTGTTGCTGCTTCATGACTTTTAGTAAATAAAACTGCTAATGCCTAAAGAGCAGTCATACTCCACCCATCACAGTACTTTCCCCAAGAATATCCTTAAGGTTTCTTAATATTCCCCAAAAGAAGGGCAGTTTTGCATCAATCTAGAATCAGCCTTTAACTTTCATGTTTTAATGTCTTCATCTGTGTTGGACAATGAAAGGCTCAGTGGTATATTCAAAATTCTGCACACACTAAGAGTGTTCTGTTTGTAATACAGATGGTTAGGGGTAGGGGCAGGGATGTGTTTCAAAACCCATTGCTACCGGTTTGCTTGTGGGTGCACGCGCACTCACAAGCACACACAACACTTTTGCGCATGCACAGAAGCATTTGGGTGGGTGGGCAGAGCCTCCCATCACCACTGCTACCAGTTTGCCCTATCTGGGGTGAACTGGTAGCAACCCACCACTGGGTAGGGTTAGGGTTGGGGTTGGGGTTAGAGTCTCATACAACTTGCAAGAAAATGTCTGTTTTTTTCATTGGAAGGAAAACCTGTCTCATTTTGCCTTGTTGCTTCCCAGATTTCAACTAACAGAACATTCTGTCCACAAGTTGCTATGGAACAAAATGAGTTGAGTTCTTCATAGGTTTTGTAGCAATAGCCTAATATGGTTTTGCATATTACTGGACAAATGCATACAACTTTATTTATTTAACTCACTTTAAAGTACAGTTGGGATTGATTTAACTCTTTTTTTTTATTTTACAGATCCTTGCAATTCTTCCAGTATGTATAGGTAGTCTTCAGTTCATTTAGTAACTATTCAAAATTTAAACAGTGCTGAATGAAGGGAGTTATGACTGCGCCTTGAAGTTATGGCCATTGCAGCATCCTGCTGGTCACATGATTTTAAATATGGGTACTTGGCAGCACATCCTCCTTACAACTGCAGTGCATAACGTCCTTACAACTCCCCTGCCTACCTCACTCTCTCCTCCCACCCTTCTAGGTGGCTCTACAGAGCACATTTAACTGCAGTAGGAGAAAAATGAGTCGGTGGTAAATAATAGGCCCATTGTTTTTGCTATGGTGAATTTTAAACGAAAATATCAAATGTCAAAATGAGAATACTGTATATTGATTTTTCCAGGCTTGGGAAAATTATGTGGAAATTATGTGAGATTTTGAGGATTCAGGCAAGAGGATTTGGGTCATTTCTAAGCTAAGCAATACCATACTCACTCATCAAAAACTTTAATTTCAAGTTTCACTGCAAGTGCATCCTGTCAGAGAGCTAAAAAAGTGTATATTTTGAACTTGCTTTACTTTTATCACTTGATGCCAGATGATTCATACTGGGTGCACTTATTTAAATAGCAAAACACTGAGTTTGAGGTGATTTGGTATTGGTGAGAGGCAATGTCTATCAGAATATTCACCTCACTCAATATAAAATTATTTTTTAACAATGGTCATTTGAGATTATGATAAATCTGTGAAGGATTATCCACATGAAAAGGAAAATCTAATACTACAGTCAATTAACAGAATGCATCCATGTATGAATTTAGCTATTAGTTATTATATTGTATAATTTTATCTCTCCTCAAAGATGAGTATCTCCTGGTTATATGACCATAAAATTCAGTGGTTTCTTGTATTTATTCCGGTAATAACTGCATGCAATCAAAAGATATCCATAAAATATAGAAGCTTCTCCCATACTCTGAAGTTTCTTCTAGTCATATCCATCCTGTCACAATGTAAGGGAGGATTAATTATTGTTTAGAGAAGGCATTAATAAAAATGATTGATGTATGTCACAAGAGAAAGATGGGGTGTTGAGTACCTTTGGTCTGATCTGGTGAATCAATTATACGTAGCCTGGTAACAACATTGGTAGCTATGAAGAGCACCAGGAAGAAGAAATGCCAAGCACTTCTGTCGAAAAGATTATACAAATATATTCCACACACATTAAACACACACACCAATGTATCCTCTGGAAAAGTAGAAATATATATTTCAAATAGTGGTTCTGGATCACAACTGAGAATCAGAATCACAGTATAAGACCTATTTACACAGCAGAAAATATCTGAGCAGAGGAGGTAATTAGGGCACTGAATCACTATTAAAATGCTTTTATTTGAGAGGGCAGCATCCCTTTGATCTGTCAGAGGCATAGAAATCAAGTAACAAGAATAAATGCGTGCACAAGGCAGTCAGTTAGGAATCTTGTTCTTAGCTTTCGCCAACAAGAAGCAAAGTTTAAACAGGCCACAGTAGAGATGTGATATAAAGCAATTATGAGGTAATGAAACAGTGATTTTCAATTCCATCATTAAGCTCTAACCATACTAATAAAATATTGGTATTAGACAACCATCAATTTAGCCAGATGAATTATATGAAATTCAGAGATCTGCTGAAGCTATACGTGCCCATCACACAGCAACTTCAGCAGGAGAATGGCTTCTAAGATAACTGGATCAAAGAAAGCTTGGGCAACTAAATCTATTATTGTGCTTTCTCATACAAAAATCTAATTTACAGTAGTTCTAGAACAAAATCTATCACACATCTCTTTCCAAAATTTGGTAGGCTTTTGCATAATAACAATATTATAGGGCCATCTGTTTAAATAAAAATTGCTCACCTAGTAAGGTTTATGGAGATTCTCAATCATCCAGGTCATGATTGTTCCAAAGGGGCTTTATCAAAAGGCAACTAGATTTTATTTTCCCTTGGAAAAAAACCCAAAGTCCAGTTGTCTTTTGATAAAGCACTTTTGGGACTTACCTAGTAATATTGCCAACAGGGCAAAAATAAACACACCTTTTTAACTATGCCAGAACTGTAATGTTTCCCTAGCACAGAAAGTGTATCTTCCAGATTTTGGCAGTTTTATCCTGAAAGGATAATATTTATTTCCAATTACAGAATTGGAAAGACACCAGTGTCCTTTTTTCTCTGAAGCTTTATTTTATTTTATTGGTATTCCTTGGTTAATGACAATAACTGGAATTAGGAGTTCCATTGGTAAGTGATGCTGTCATGAAGTACAACATTGCATGATTGCACCAGTTCACAAATGTACCGGTTCACAAATGTGAGCTCGCTTCGTTCACATGCACCCCGTCCACACATGCACCTGGCCTTCTATGCATGCACTTTGCTGGTGTGCACGCCTTCCACACATGCACCCGGCCTCAAAAATGTGCCTGAATAGGATGGTATATAGCCGGGGGGGGGTGCCGGAGGGGTGCCGGGGGGGTGCCCACCCCCAATTTCGGCTACCAGTTCGGGCGAATCAGTCCGAACCGGCTGAATTTTATTTTATTTATTTTATTTTATTGAATTTGTATACCGCCCTACTCCCGAAGGACTCAGGGCGGTGAACAGACATAGAATAAAACATATAGATACAAAATTTAAAATAAACTAAAACGAATTAAATAATTTGGCTGAACAAGTTTAAAACCCCAATAATTTAAAAACAAATTTAAAATTTCCATTTAAAAAGGGGAAAGACTTAGGTCAGGCCAGCTTGATGAAATAAGAAAGTCTTGAGCGCGCGCCGGAAGGTACGCAGATCCAGGATCCTCCGTATCTCCGGGGAGGAGCTTGTTCCAGATAGTAGGTGCCCCCACAGAGAAGGCTCTCCCCCTGGGGGCCACCAGTCAACATTGTTTGGCCGACGGCACCCGGAGGAGCCCCTCTCTAGGAATGTACTGGTACTGAATACCACCTCTGAACTGCACCAACTTACAACAGTTCCAGCAGTTCCAATGACTGTTGTTAAATGAACCCCGTGGCATAAGGGCAAGATGATATGATCACCATTTATGAACTCCTACTAGCTTCCCCATTGTCTTTGCTTGTTTGAAGCCAGCAGTGAGTATCACAAACAGTGATCACACTTCCTGGGTCACACTAGATGGGATTGTCTCAACAATGAGAAACATGAATCATGCCAATCCTGTTAGAACTTAATAACACATTTACTTAATCAATGTAGATGTTTTTTTATCCCTTCATAAAGCCATACTGTCCCTGGAAATCTATTGCAATTTTGATAAACACGTAAGATTTTTAAATTCCTTTGAATTGGATTCCAAGTCTCAATTGGAAATCATTCTGAATTGCCAATGAATGCCTGAACCATATTTTGGGATCAATGTATTATGTCATCAGCCAGATAGTATGCAGAAACAGATTATTTTGGGTCAACCGTTAGCCACTTTGCTGTGAAACACTTGTGACCTTTCATTCATGTTTATTATGTGTTATTTGAGTGTCAGACTGATTTTCTCTGAGTTGACTAAGAATTGGCAGCATATATTTCCATTCAACAATTTACCTTGGGAGTATCAAAGAAGGAGGGCAGATCTCAGTGTAAACCTCACATTCCATTATGGAATAGAAGTAGATCTTCCCGATATAATTAGAAAAGAAAGAACACTGGGGAAAAAATCCCTAACATTGGATCATTTTAATGGAAATCACTAATGTGCTATATATATACTGCTCAAAAAAATAAAGAGAACACAAGCAGAAGACATCCGAGATCTGAATGAATGAAATAGCCTTATTAAATACTTTGTTTTTTACATACAATAGTTTATACACTGCTCAAACACCTAAAGAGACCACAAAACTTTGAGCAGTGTATATATAAAGGAGAAAATATTTAAGATTATTCTGTTTTGTTGCTTCCAGATATGTTATGGATAAAAATAAAATTATGAATAATTATAAGAAAAGGTTGTGGGTGGACAAGAGCAGTTCTAGATCATATGGCCTTGAACCATTCCCTTGAGGTCTGCCAGTAATTTTCCTTCATTTTTGTTCAAAATATTCATTGTGCTTGTTTGTTTGTTTTTTTAATTTATAAAATACCTCTACCATATTTGCATTTTTGAAAATAAGTTCTGAAGCATGGATACAATTCATTTTTAAAAGAAAGAAAGCCATACTTAATAAATTAAAATGCTTTCTCACCTTCCCCCCTTAATCTAATTTGCATGTTTCTCACATTGTTCTTCTGGGTTATTATATGTGCCATATTTCTTAGAAAATAAAAGTGGTTATCACCTGTAAAGCCATTCATTGCATAGGGCCGGGTTAGCTAAAAGACTTCTGCTTATGTTCAGATAGCGTTGGCAATATTCCAGATCTATTAAGCAGATGGGACATAGGAAATGAGCATTCTCTGTGGTAGTAGCCACTCTCTAGAACAGGGGTTTCCAACCTTGGCAACTTGAAGACTTGTGGACTTCAACTCCCAGAGTTCCTCAGCCAGCTTTGCTGGCTCGGAGTTGAAGTCCACAAGTCTTCAAGTTGCCAAGATTGGAGACCCCTGCTCTAGAACATTTTCTGAAATACAGTGGCAGCATGGAAGCTTCCGGCATCATATGGCTTCCATGGACTCTACAGTAACCCTGTAAATGAGCCCTGAAAATCTGGTTCTGTCAGAATAGGTCTTGTGTGATTTTAATGGTTGTTTTTCTTCCTTTTTTCCTTTTCCTCTTTTTTTAAAAAATGTATTGTATGATTGCTTTTATTGTATGCTGCCCAGAATCATATAGCTTGGCTGCCTTATACATTTCTAAATAAATAAATGATTGCTTTATAACTATCTGCATTGGGAGCTGCAAAAGTTGAGAGCATACTTCCTTGCTTCTACTTTAGCTTTCTAGCACACTCCTTCGCTCTTCACTATAGCGAACTTTTATTTTTGTTCTGAGCAGGTAGACATTCTTCAAACTAAAGACCTTAGCTGTACCCACCTGAGTTTTTATTTTTGCAAGATCTTTGATTCAGTTTTGTAAATAACAATTTCAGCTTTCCAGGTGTTTGTTAGGCTACTTTTTTCTATTTTTAATGCCCATTAAAAGCAATAGCAGCAGCACAGGATGTATCCAGGGGGACATTGGTGCCCATGGACAATATACTGTCCCTTCCTGTCTAAGGGCTAACAAAAGAAAGTGGTTGCCTAGGCAACAGGGAACGAAAGTGATTGGAAATCTGTTGAGGGAAGAAAAGATTGTTGCTGTAAAGAATGAAGGATTAAAGAAACTCTTTTGGAACTGTGGAAGAACTCAGGCAGGAAGAAAAATCAAGGACAGTTAAATACCTGGAGTAAGAAGTGACTATCTCTGAAAATTAAGGAAATCTAAAGTCTGAATACACTGATAATCAAGTGATGTTCCAGGTGTGATATGGGACTTGAAATCGGGTCACAATAGATATCCCAGGGATTTGAAAGTCTTTTGTATTTTAATGGCATATGTTGCTTTAGCTAATATAAATTGGTGAAATATGTTATTATACTGTATGTTGCTTATATACTAAGATGGTCTTCTCTCTTCATTTAGATTTGAGTTTCTTCTTGAGAGTGATGAGATCTATCAATAGAGGAAGTTGAACCTTCCACCTCCAAACTTCCATGGCACATACCAAGTGTTGTAATTACAATTAGTCCCAAGTTTACCCTTTTCTTTAAGCATAGAACTTCCTGTTGTCCCAAATTGTACAACTGAGGCAGAAGGCAGCCAAGACTTAGATAATTGCAGATGGTGTAATCATGAGAAGATAGAGGGATGGGGGCTATTAAGGGAAATCTGTATGATTTTTTAAAGATATTGGATGCCATAAAATCTTTTAGATAATCCTTATCTAAAACAGCATAACATCCCCCCTCTCTCTTCCTCCCTCCTTCACTCCCTCCCTCTTCTCAGTCAATCAGTAAGAAGATAAAGCACTCAATTATTTACCAGCATGAAAAAAATAATAAGGTGTGTATTCTTTAAAAAGGAATAACTGACAGGAAATGTGTAATCCTTAAAGAGGTTATCTCTCTATGTGTGTGTCTATCTTTTTATATATGTTTGTGTAAGGATGATATATATATATATATATATATATATATATATATATATATATATATATATATATATATATATATATATATATATACATACATGCTATATATATATATATACACACACCAATCAAATCAATATATAAAGCATTGCTTCCAGCTTTATTTAAATGGCACATGATTTTTTTTAGAGATCTGTGTTTGAAAACTATTGGCCTTTTTAAAAACAAAACAAAAATAAAACTACTGAAACTACTGTCACCAATTTATGGGAGAGAGAAGAGAGAATGGTGTTGCTCAGCAACCAACTATATAACAGGAAGGCTGAACACCTAAACTATGAAAATAACACAACAAACAGGAATAAATCAGCAGCAATATTAGCACACTGCATTATTGCATGTGACCCAGTAGCAGAGGTGAAGAGGAAAGGACAGCTTTGGGTAGCAAGTGCCTGTGGGATGTACAAGAAAATAAGTGTGACCACAACTCTACAGTAGCACATAATTAATAAGTAATTAGGGGGAAGAAATGGTGCTCAAATTAAAGTTAAAATGTGACACTTTATTCTGGTAGAAGGCAAACTTTTTCCTGTTCCAAATGTGGGCTGAGATGGGGTCACAAATAAATGCTGACAACATGTTATGCCCAGGCAAAGCTGTGCTCATAAGCGAGTGTCTATGTGAGTTCCTGGGACAATTGATTAAAAAAGTCTGTGAGTGTATTGCAAAATAATGTACTCCTTGGAGGATCACCCAAGATTCTTGGGAGATCACTTTAGTGACAATCTCAAAGGCATCGGTTAATACGTGTGAGAGAAGGCCATGGTAAACCTCTTCTGTGCTTTTACCAATAAATTTACAGTATATGGACACAGAAGGTAAAGTAATTGATGACAGAGTGCCAGATGATGAACCCCACAGGGTGGATGGAAAAAGAACTGAGAATCTACCAAAGTACTGATAGCGTTATTGACATAGTTGATTAAAGCTTTTGAGATATATACTTGCTGATGTTGCCATGAAGGGGAAAAAAGTCTGAAACTGCAAAAACAGAATTACAGTGGAAATATGACATGTAAGAAGCACCAGATTGGAAAATGTCAACATAGTGAAACAATGAAAAGAATTACCCATACATTGATATCTCAGGCATCAGAGAGCTAAAATCTGCTGGAACATTTCCAGTCAGAAGATCTTTCTGCTGACAATTCAGGACATCAAAAACAAAAAAGGATCAGCAACGCTTTCATAATCAGAAAGAAGACAGCTAAAACAATACTTGTTGTAGCCAATGACAAAATAATATCAATTGTTATTTTTGTGGGCAACCCTTTAACAGGATGGTTATCCGGATTTATGTCCAACCACTGATGTGGAAGACACTGAAGAATTTTATGGTCAAGTTCAATCTGAAATGCAAACGAAATATACTGCTTGTGGTTTGAAATTTGATTCCTAAATTTTTGAAATGGTAAGGAGGAAAAACTAGGAAGGGAGAATGAAACAGGGCATTGGTTTATTGGTAATAATCCAGTGCTTTCTTATTGTTCTGACTGTTAGCGTAGTTTTCAACAACCAAACTATAGTTATATACATATATATTACCAGATGAAGTACATAGAAATCAAATTAACAGTAAGGTTGTTAAAAGATAGGAAGTACAGCCGATGGCCTTGATAGAGATATGCAAGCCCAAGAGGTAAAACATTTTAACAGCCAGATAACATTCAAAAGCAAACCATGCTGACAATTCTCTAATTCATTGAAGTATAAGGCATAGACAGAGGAGAGGAATAACATGATCTAACCAACAAGATTCTGTTATGGTTGATGAAGTGCTCTCACATTAGTATTGATTGTGATATGCAAACACACACACACACACACACACACACACACACAGAGAGAGAGAGAGAGAGAGAGAGAGAGAGAGAGAGAGAGAGAGAGAGAGAGAGAGAGAGAAACATTGCCCATGATAATCTACCCCTAATCTGGTTTTCAGATCTTCCAATAGTGCACTCATCACCATTGTAACTGGGTCCACCCACCTTGTTTCACCTATTATAGCCAATTTCAGTAACAGTGATGGAAGAGTAAACAGTAAAAATGTGATGTTGATGAAACTTACTGTGGAACAGATCATGAACTGCTTATGTGCATGTTTCAAGTTAAGCTAAAAAAGAAAGGCAGACAGTTTGCAAATTATGATCTAGCATGTTCTGATCATTTTGAAGAAGAACACCAGGAATCACTTTGAAGCACTGAAAGTTGACAGAAAACTACATGAACTGTGGAATGAAATTGAGGTTGCTGTGGATGAATGTAAAAAGATACTGTGAAAAACTAAGAAACACAACAAATTAAATATCAGAATAAAACACAGAAAATGCCAAGACAAAGACAATTTTATCTTGAGGTAAGCCTTTCAGAGTTACCTGAACTGCAGGATGGGCAGCAAATAAATTTGATAAATTTAAAAAAAAAACAAAAACAAACAAACAAACAAAGCCAAGATAAACAAAGATCCCAGGAAAGAATTTAACAAAGAATATCGGAAAGCTGTTAGAAGAGGCAGGTTTGCAGCATCACAGCAATATGTGTAAGGAGAATGAAGGTAGAAAGAGACATAGAAGAACAAGAAAGGTCTTCCAGAAGTTCCTCAAATTTAGAAGGAAACTCCAAGTTCAAATTGGCATAGTAAAGGGCACAAAAGACAGATAGTAACTGATTCAAAAAAGACCAGAAATGGAAAGGGGATACCAAAATCTATAGTAGATATATCAACTTCCACCATACCTTAGAAACTATTCCCTATTAGTAAAAACCTCTAGTCTAATTATTTAGCACTGGAATCATTTCTGGAGTCAGAAAGCTACAGGAATTGATATAAATTGATATTAATAATAAAGAAAGAAAGAAAGAAATATGGAAAGCAACAGTAAAATAATCAGAGAAATCTCTAATCAAACTATGCTAGCAAATCTAGAAAATGACAAGTGGCCAACAGATTGAAAAAACTCACTCTACATACTAATACCAAAGAAAGGAAATTTAACAGATTGTGCATTGTATAATATACTTAATTTCATACACTAGCACAATAATTGTTTCCTATCTTAGCTAATTTTTGTTAGTTTTAATATTTAACAGTGTAATGTTTCAACATTTTATATTGTTCTTTTCATCATGTTGAAAGCTATCCAAAACTGCTTGATAATGAGATGGGTGGCATATAAATGTAATAAATAAATAACTCTAAAAATTATACAGTGTAGATTAGTAGCTTATGTAGAAATGGGGATGGTTTTAGAAAATACCAAGGAACAAGAGACATTACTGTTGATATACATTGGATGATTGAGAAAATCAAAGAATGCCCAAAAGGAGTCAGTATGTATTTTGATGGAATATAGACAGTTCTTAGTTGTGTTGACCAAATCAAGCTCCAGGACAGTCTTTTCATAAGTAATTTGGAATATCTAACTTTCCTCATGTGAGATCTATACTTAGTACAGGAATGAACAGTCTGAACAGACCATGGCCAAAAGCACATTGCCTCCAGTTCTCCTTATAAAAAGAATGCTGGAGAGATTTCAGCTCAGCATTACAATTAAATCACTAAGTGTTCTGAGACTGTACATAGTAGTTTTCCCCCAAAATTTCTATCTTGGTTTCTTCTGATCAGCAGAGCAAATTATGTTTGGGATCCCCTCCCCCCTGTTAAGATGGAGGAGTCAAAGATTTAGAGCAGGAGTGAGTATCCCGCAGTCCATATTGTGGCTTTCAAATTTCTTTTTGCAATCTTGACTCCTCAGATTTCTTCCCCTGTCCCTTGGACAGGGGGCTAAGAAATGGTGGTGCTGTTTCCTGCCATTTTTCTGGAGAGAGCTTCTTAAATGAAATTTGTCAGATAGGCTTAACACCAGTGGTGAAATTTATTTTTTTTTACTACCGGTTCTGTGGGCGTGGCTTGGTGGGTGTGGTGTGACATGGTGGGCGTGGCTTGGTGGGCATGGCAGGGGAAGGATATTGCAAAATCTCCATTCCCACCCCACTCTGGGGCTAGCCAGAGGTGGTATTTGCCGGTTCTCCGAACTACTCAAAATTTCTGCTACCAGTTCTCCAGAACCTGTCAGAACCTGCTGGATTTCACCCTTGCTTCACACGTCTTAGAAGAGAAATGTACCAAAAGCCTAGGATTTTATCTACTCTGGTGATTACATCAACTATTTTTAAATATAACTCTGGGGTGACAAAAAGCTAGCCACTCTCAATGGTCCAAACTCTGGACCTAAACTAGCATCAAGATGTTGGTGGGGGGGGGAGACCCAGTACAAGATAGACCAGGTGTTGGATTCCAGGATACATAGGGGAAGTTTGCAATACCTGTTACGATGGAAAGGTTTCCCATCGAAGAGTCCTCCTGGGTGGCGAATAGGAATATTAGGGCAGCCTGACTGATAAAGAAATTCCACAAAGAGCATCTCCACAAACCGGGGAGGGACATGGAAGGTGTAATGGTTTGGTAATGTCTTACGGTTGCGGCCCTGCTAGAAGAGAGCCACCTGTCAAACCCTAAACCTGGGGTTTGCCATACCTGGGGTAGGGACAGCCACTTTTTATATAGATCCAGGCATTTATTTTTTGTAGGTAACTGCACTGATACATTAGAACTTCCTTTCCAGTGAAGCTTGACTCAAAACAATGTTATATCCTTTTTATGGCAAGTTAAACAAATGTTGAAAATAACAAGGAGAAAGCATTCTCCCCAAACCATGTAGAGCTGGTACTGAACTCAATTTAGCACAGTCAGTGCAACAATGTCCTTCACCACCTTTGAAACATCAGGCTAATTTAATGTTTCAGGACAGATTATATGACATTCACACTTTTGTCCTTCTGTGGAGGTGAACATCCAGAAAATCAATGAAAAACATTAAGGAGGCTATCAGGCCACCTGAGACAATCACTTCAACTTACTAACAGTAGGGCTGACCCTAATGTTTTTCACAATTGATTAAATGTTAATTTCTGATTTAATTAATTTGGATTTGGATTTGAGAGAGAGACAGAGAGAGAAAATGAACAAGACTTTTGGGGGATAAGCTGATTTTGACACATTTTGTTCATACAGATTTTGTTGTTGTTATTATGTTTTGGATAGCAGACTGTATTTTTCTATTATTTCCTGCTTTGCTGCAGTTTAGCAAAAGTCTGAAGAGCAGCCCAAATCCTGGTTTTGGCATAAATAAAGAAAATATGTGGCTATAATGTCTGCAAATAAAAAATACCAACCTGAGATATTTATGGAATGGTATATTTAAAATTAATGCATAGCTTAAAGCAACTGTACCAACAGGATAGCATCTATTTATTGCGCGTTAGATAGAGGCAGATCACTTGAATTAATAACACTTAATAATTACAATAGGAAAAGATGCATTTAGTTGTAAGGTTTAAAAATTGAAAGAACTGTTGTGTCAATAAAAATAAAACATGCAAGCAATAAAAATAGCAATTGTTATTAAGATAAGCAGTATGAAAGCAAGGTATTTTTCCCCCATGGTTTTTTTTTTTTTTTTTTTTGCAAAATACCTTCTGAGATAACCAGCTGGCAAAGTTGTTTGTTTTGCAGTGAATGCCTGAAACTCCATTTCTGCACAAGTCCCCTTAAGTTCACCACGGATTACTGCAAAGCTACTGATGATAACCCCACCATTTGGGAATTAATTTTAAACAAAATGTAATATTGTGAAAGCTAGTTTCCTCCATTGAAATATCCAGTTATTTCTTCAAAAGAGACAGCAGGTAATAAATGTCTATTATTAACTTATCTCAACATGGTGTAGTAGTGCTCACTTTATTCCAATTTAAGTAACTTCACATAGGAAGCAGCAGTTAATTGGGTACAGCGGTAATTTTCATCATCTGATTTTCAAATCTATCCTGCCACATATGTTTCCTGAATTGGAGTTTGATCCTGTAAAGGACTCTGCCAACATGCTAATATATTCATTTGCATGAAGTGAAAAAGTCATCTTTGCTGCTTGGAATGAAAAGGAATGAAAATTAATATGATATACTGGCAAAAACAAGTGGTAAGTACCCCAGATCATATTACTTTCATTATATTTGTTATTCCCTAACCAGGTAGCCCTTTCAACAGGGCCAAAATTCTTCCAGAGTCAACACGCCAATCAAAGAGACATCCTAAACTTCTGAATTTCAGTATTCCAGTATTTGAGGGGCTGCCACAAAAAAAAAAGGGGGGGGCTCAACTTATTTTCCAAAGCACCAGAAATAAAGACAAGAAACAATGGATGGAAACTAATCATGGACAGAAGCAACCTGGAATTAAGGAGAACCTTCCTAACAGTTAGGACAATTAACCAGTGGAACAGCTTGCCTTCAGAAGTTGTAGGTGCTTTATCTCTGGAGATTTTTAAGAAGAGACTGGACAGTCAGCTATCTGAAATGGCATAGGGTCTCCTGCTTGATCAGGGGGTTGGATTAGAAAACCTCCAAGATCCCTTCCAGTTCTATTCTGATTGAAGTTTGGAATATCTGATCTCCCAGTTTGGGATATTGGTCTCCTGACTCATTCAACTCAGAAATCTTTCTGCTTCTGATACCATGCAAACAATTTGTTTCTATTTTCCAGTGACTAAATGGGGAATTATAATATATGAATATATTAATTATTCCTGAATAAAATTGGGTTCCTCTTATTGTCAAACAATTTCTTAAGTTTGGTGCTATTTTTATTGATTGGTTGATTTTTATCTTTTCTTGCTTTCTAAAACAGAATTGCTAAAAATAAAGATAGGCATTATTTTTAAAACATATGGATTAATGAAAAGGTATCATTAAAGCCCCATCAATTAAATTAATAGGTAAATCCAACTTAGTAACCAAATGTCAAAAACTTGTCTGAGTAAAAATATTTGCCCCTGCCAGCAGATGAATTCATTGTGAATTTATAACTGTGGTTGATGGCTTTTATTTATTTATTTGCTTGCTTGCTTCTATGTGTGTTCCTGCTTTTCTTTAAATAGCTATCTTGCCCCAGGCCAAGCATGCCCACCCACATACAGAGGTAGTTGGACACTTTACTGAAGTATGCAAGTAAGCAAACAAGTGAGCGCAAACAACCAAACACAGACACACACACAAACACAGAGAGCAGCAGAGAGAGAAGTTTCTAGCAAGTTTGCCTCACAAGAGTTCCAGTTCAAAACAGCAAGCAGAAGCATAGTCAGGCAATGTCCAAGTGTCAGACCATTGTAGAAGGTTCCAGAGCCAGAGTCTTGAGGTTCATAGAACAAGAGTCAATGAGTGGGACTTCATAGACAGTTGTTGTGAATGGAAGGGCTTGAGCTTGCTCCTGTGCTTAAAAACAAGCATCCACTGTGTCCTTCATTAACTCCTTGTGAGCAGTTTTATAGAGTACCTTTGCTCTGCTCGTTTCTCAATGTGATGAACACTTGTGCTGTAACGAGTGGCAATTCAGCACCTTCCTATTTGGACAGTGCCTGATGGTTGCTGGACAGCTCTGCTTCTTCTGTCTGTTCAGACAGCCTCCATCTGACAATTCTGGAGCTGGCTGCTCCTTGTTGGTCTCTTCTTAATGACGTTTCATGAAAAGTTATGAAATGCTCCTAGAACCAAAGACAATGAATGATGTTAGCAATACAGATGGTCCTCAATTAACAACCACAATTGGGACCGGAATTTGCATCACAACATGAGGCAGTCATTAAGCGAGTCATCGTGTGATTCAGTGGTGAAATCTAAAATTTGTTAATACCTGTTCTGTGGGTGTTGCTTGGTGGTAGGGGTAATGTGACTGGGTGGGCATGGCCAATTTTTTTTAACTTTTAAAATTATTTTTTCTACAACTTCTTCAGCCAAGAGATTGTAAAAAAATGCTTTCAAAAGCCTCTGACGATCCCAGCTGAGTTGCCTGATTGGCAGAGGCTTTTTTTCTTTTAAAAGCTTCTGATGATCAGGCAACTCAGCTGGGATCGTCAGAGGCTTTTAAAAGAAAAAAAGCCTCTGCCGATCAGGCAACTCAACTTAGATTGTCAGAGGCTTTTAAAAGCATTTTTTCTACAACCTCTGAAGAGGTTAAAAGCCTCTAATGATCCCAGCTGAGCTGCGTGATTATCAGAGGCTTTTTCTTTATTTTTAAAAGCATTTTTTTTGGCCGAAGAGGTTGTAGAAAAAATGTTTTTAAAAGTAAAAAAAAAAGCCTCTGCTGATTGTGTGGCTCAGCTGGGCATGGGGGGCAGGGGGGGGGCAGGGATTTTTGCTACCGAACCACCCGCCTCCATCACTACCGGATCGGCTGAGCATTTCACCCCGGTGTGATTGTGCCCAATTGTATTACCTTTTTTTCTGGTTTCCCCCATTGATTTTGCTTTTTGGAAGCTGGCTGGGAAAGTCACAAATGGCAATCATGTGAGGCCAGGGTGTTGCAGCCATGACAGTTACCGAGCACCTGAATTGTGATCACATGACCCCAGTGATGCTGCAATGGTCCTAAGTCACTTTTTTCAGTACCATCATAACTTTGAATATAATTAGACAAATGGCCATAAATCAAGGACTGCCTGTACACCAAGCATTTCTAACCCATAGCTTGTAGGCTACATACAGCTTTGGACAGCTAGTCACATGACTCCACAAAATCCTAAACATGTGACATTATTATGTGATTTATATACATTAACTATATTATATATTTTATATGTGGCGCAAGACAGTTCCTCTTCATTCAGTGCAGACATATATGTATATATTCCTAAATATATCCAAAAATAATTGAGGGAAAGAGTAACCAAAAGTCATCATTACTGGGCCATTGGGAATATCTACTGGATGAGATCTTCCTGTGAGTGCCAGCCTTTTCCCCATTTATCTTTTCTAGCTACAGTAACTCATGGTTTTCAGAAGAATTAAGATTTTTTTTTCTCCCTTCTTGGGGCTGGACATATAGCTTCTAAAGAATAGTAAAGAATAGTAAAGATTATTTAAAGATTCAGTCTTACAGATCTTCATCTGAATCATCAGTTTGATCATAACTTACTGAGATATACATTGAAAAGTCCTGAATATGTTTGTGATATCATGGGGTTTATTAGATAATGTTAACAAGATTGTTTAACAGTAGTGCTTTTCATTCGAACTTCAAATGACACATTTCAGGTTGAACTCAAAGAGCTGTTTCAAACTTGAAACAAATATGGTTGGTTTGACTTTGAACAAACCATTTCAAACCTGAACTTTTCAGTGTTATCCAAACAGCCCATTTCAAACTCAAAACAGTTCAAACTGAAAACATTTTGAACACTTCATTTAAGGACAGGACTATGTTTTTAATGGGAAACTGAAGAAAAAAAGTATACCAAGTCTATGTAGCCTTCATACATCTAAAACAGAAAATAACAACAACAATAATAATAATAAATAACAACAACAAGAACAACAACTACCTCACACAGAAAATTGAAAAGATTTTTAAAAAGGAGGGTTGTTTCCCACTTCTATAAAGAAATTGCCATGGTGACAATATCTATGTGAGAGTCTCTGGCTTCTTAAAATAAACATAGAAAAAAATGAAAGACCACCCAAACATCCTATTCTTCAGCTTAAAATCATAGCTACAATGCAGCATAATAAAATAATAATAAAAAAAACCCCAGCAACTAAATTCATGACAAGTTAAGAAAATAATACCAATAATAACAAAGGAAGAACTTCCATCATATATTAACAAAAAAAATTGTACCATATATTGGTCTGTTTCAATGTTAATGACAAATAGTTGAGGATTGTACACTAAAATACTTTGACATTCCCATCCAATTTATTGAATTATTTTCTTTGTTGTGTAATGGCTGGCACTGTCTCCTTTAAAAAAAAAAAACCACTTGCTGATTATTTTACACCATTAAACAAGCATACTCCCTGATTCTGCCCTTCCTGCCTCTCTCTCTCTCCCCCATACACACATTATTTGCTTGTGATAACATAAAATGAAGAGATAAACATAAAATGAACAGTGCATAGACAAATGAACATGTCACAAATGAACCAAGCCATATTAGCTGTAGGTTGGTATTACTGAGCTTTTAGGAAGCATTGATCTCCCCTGGATTCAGTAACCTACTCTTAATATTAAACACCATTTTCTAATCATAACAAAGGGATGAGTATCAATATTGCTATATACGTTGTAGAAACTATTGGGGTGGTGTTTTGTTTTTTGTTTTTTGTTTGTTTCTGTCCTATTTAGTAACAGAAATTACCATGTCTGACTTTAAGGCGGGGGGGTAACTAGGTAACATCATCAAGTACTAGGAGTGTGGTTTGCTGTCAGTTTATATTCTAGTGGCTTGCCCTATCAGTGTTGGTAGGGATGGTCTTAGAGGTTCTTTAGTTGGGCTGTTTACCGCTGCCTTAGAGAGCAGTTAAACAGAGTAGTAAACATGTGGTATGACTTGATAATACATGGAGCCCTTACCAATTCTGTGATTATGTACCTGGCAACTAAAGCATCTTCCAGATGCATTTGGCCAGGGGTATCAACCTCGCAGCCCATGGGCCAGATGCATCACATGCTGGCCACGCCCACCCCTGGTTTAGTGAAGGGGAAAAAAGTTGAGACACTTTGACTCGTTGTCCTCAGGAGTGTGACACCCCTGTATTAGCCTATAATTCTGTTTCCCAATCAATTCCCAATCAAAGTGACTACTGGCTTTGTGTTATAACAAATACTTTGTGCAAAGAATATCTGAAATACCGTATTTTCCGGCGTATAAGACGACTTTTCAACACATGAAAATCTTCTCAAAAGTCGGGGGTCGTCTTATACGCCGGGTGTCGTTCTCCTGTAACCAGGCAGACCAGCCCAAAAGGCTCTGACGAGCCTTAAATGGCTCTGGCGATCCCAGCTCTGACAATCCCAGCTCTGACAATCCCAGCTGAGTTCCCTGCAACTCAGCTGGGATCGCCAGAACCATGGCTCTGATGGTCCCAGCTCTGATGGTCGATCCCAGCTCTGACGATCCCAGCTAAGTTCCCTGCAACTCAGCTGGGATCGCCAGAAACCATGTAAAATGAAAAAAGTTTTTTCCCTTTTACTCTGATGATCCCAGCTCTGACGATCCCAGCTGAGTTCCCTACAACTCAGCTGGGATCGCCAGAAACCATGTAAAAGGAAAAAAGTTTTCCCCCTCCAGCTTGCTTACCTCAGCTGCTAGTCGCAACGCTTGCCTTGCTTCGCTTGCCTGAATCTATTCCATCAGCAAGCAACTCCCTGCCTGCAATCAAGCAAGCAGGGAGTTGTGGACTTCAACTCCCAGAATTCCTCAGCCAGCAAAGCAAAGCTGGCTGAGGAATTCTGGGAGTTGAAGTCTACAAGTCTTAAAGTTGCCAAGGTTGGAGACCCCTGTTCTATTGGGTAAGTTTTTTTCCCCTTTGGGAGCTTTAAAAAAAATAGTCAATTGGGGTTTTTTTAGTTGTTCTTTTTTAGACCTAGCCATTTAAAGTTTAGGAAGTTTTAAATTTAGCTTTCATATAAAAATAAAAATAAAATAAAATAATATTTGTGCAGCTTTATGAGATTTAGTGTGTTTCCGTAGTGTTTCACTCTAACTACACAAACACACAAAATCTCACAAAGCTGTATGTGGAATTTTTTGTGTGTAAAGTGTGAAAGTTGTTTTTTTGGACTTTTTGTGGCTGTGTGAGGTTCCTGCTTGTTGCAGGGGCCATTTTGGATCTAGCACAGCTGCTTTTACATTGTGGGTGAGCCAGTTGTGTTGTGTGTGTGTAGAGTGTGAAAGTTTTTTGGGGGGCTTTTTGTGGCTGTGTGAGGTTCCTGCTTGTCGCAGGGGCCATTTTGGGACTAGCACAGCTGCTTTTACATTGTAGATGAACCAGTTGATGTTTTTTAATTTTTATTTGGTGTGCATTGGAAGAGGGATAGTCTTATATGGCGAGTATAGCCCAAACCCTATATTTTAACAGGAAAAGTTGGGGGTCGTTTTATACGCCCATTCGTCTTATATGCCGGAAAATACGGTACATTCCTCACATCTCTTAGTAGGCCTTGAAAATACTCCAAGAAACACTGGAGGCTTGGCTTTGCGGCATCAAAGAAACAGCAGTCATGAGCAGGAGTTCAAGATAGGGTGATAATTAGGAAACGTCTGGCTGATTGATAACAATAACTGCTCAGGACACCCATTTTCTCTCTTTTTTGGTGGAAGGGGAACAGAGATCTGTCCCTAGCTGTCAAACTAAAAGTGAGTTAGCTAAGTGATAGAAAAAATGATGGGATTTTCCACAAAAGAGCTGATGTGGCCCATATGTGAAATGTAGAGTATGTATTCATCATATATATAAAATCTGTAGCTAGCAGGATATGGATGGTGACATGAAACTACATTTACATAATGGATAAATTCATAGAGTGGAGAGAATGGGCACCTGTTGCTTGTGTGTGTGAACAAATGATATCACAGGTGTCATGATGCAAGTTATGCTGTACTTCACTTGTCTATCACTTTAAGATGGAATGAGATAAATTACATAATTTGTCTCATTTGCATAATTATGTCAAGATGTACATGACATCATTGTGAGTTCCACTGGATGCCTGTGATGGTAAGATTTGTTTCTGCAATTCAGATTCACCCCATACACTCTCTTTATTGGACCCAGATTTACCATATAGAAACCATAGAAGGCTTCACTTGGAGGTAAGAAAAATGTAAAGACATCAGAATTAATAAATCATTATACATTAAGTAATGTTATTTCCACATTTGTCTTCCTGACACCGAAATAATAACCCAAGACTTCTTCTAACACTGTTGGGTAGAAAAGACATTTATACACAACATTCATGTTAGTCTTGCTTTTAACATCATATTCTCTAGCATTACAACCAGAGAAATATCCCCAAACACTGAAATATGTGTAATGAAGCTAGCTAATGTAATGTTCAGAATTCTTAGTGAAGCATTCTGTAATATTTATAGCATTTATTTTAGAAGACTCAAGTACTAAAGCTGAGTTCAGCATGGATCATTACACAGCAGGTACTTACTGAAGGATCATCATCTTTGTAAAATGGTTTGTACTGTTTTATTTTATTTTTAATTCACTCACTCAGAGGCTGAATAAGAACAGAGATGGATATGATTATACCAGAAATTTGTTCTTGACACCTTTAGATAAGATTGCAAATGTACCAGTTTTTTAAAAAATTGGAGTTTTATGGCACATGAACTTTGTACTTTACTAATAGTTCACATGGGCATATAACATTTATAATGCTGCTTTATTCTTCATTAACACCTTAATCCTCTAATTCATTCTTAGTTTGAACTTTCCTGTCTCCCATTATTTATCATTCTCAGATTTAAAACATTTAAAGGGGACAGGAAGTTATGTAAAACATGGAAGAGGCCATAATGTAACATTTTTATCTCTCTGCATTGAGAACTTGTGGGAAAGTGGATTGTATAAACCATTCTGACAATGTTTAGTTAACCAGGACGAATCATTAGATATGCCTATGAAATACCTGACATTATATAAAAGAGGTTTAAAATAGCAATACCACTTAGACTTATATACTGCCCCATAGTGCTTTACAGTACTCTCTGGGAGGTTTACAATGTCAGCATAATTGCCCCCAACAATCTGGGTCCTCATTTTACTGGCCTCAGAAGGATAAAAGGCTGAGTCAACATTGAGCCCCATCAGGATCAAATGCTTGGACCATCTTGGTGAACATTGAAAGCTTATTTTCCATTTTCAAAGATTTATAAAATCAGGTGAAGTAGGGATATCTTGGTAATGATAGGCTTTTTATGTTTATTTTGTTTGTTTGTTGTTCAGTTGCTTTTTTAAGTAGTAAGTAGTCCATTTTTATTTTATGTATCTTTGTTATAAAATTGATTCTTATGTAACATACTACAATAAGTAAAATTAATTAAAAATACTATATAAGAAAGATTGAAATTTTTTTAATCTTATAAGGGTTGCTCTGAAATAAGGAGATATTTGTAATCCTTTAATTTAGAATACTGTATGGCATTGCATTAATTCTTTAAATGGAGGGAGGATGGGAAAATCCATTTGGGGGTTTGGAGTACAATGTCTGAGTAATAGCTACCGTATTTTCCGGCATATAAGACAACTGGGCGTATAAGACGACCCCCAACTTTTCCTGTTAAAATATAGGGTTTGGGCTATACTCGCCATATCACCCCTCTTCCAATGCACACCAAATAAAAATTAAAAAACATCAACTGGCTCACCTACAATGTAAAAGCAGCTGTGCTAGTCCCAAAACGGCCCCTGCGACAAGCAGGAACCTCACACAGCCACAAAAAGCCCCGTCAAAAAACTTTCACACTCTAAACACACACACACAACACAACTGGCTCACCCACAATGTAAAAGCAGCTGTGCTAGATCCAAAATGGCCCCTGCAACAAGCAGGAACCTCACACAGCCACAAAAAGTCCAAAAAAACAAGTTTCACACTTTACACACACAAAATTCCACATACAGCTTTGTGAGATTTTGTGTGTTTGTGTAGTTAGAGTGAAACACTACAGAAACACACTAAATCTCAGAAAGCTGCACAAATATTATTTTATTTTATTTTTATTTTTATATGAAAGCTAAATTTAAAACTTCCTAAACTTTAAATGGCTAGGTCTAAAAAAAAACAACTAAAAAACCCCCAATTGACTATTTTTTTTAAAGCTCCCAAAGGGGAAAAAAACTTACCCAATAGAACAGGGGTCTCCAACCTTGGCAACTTTAAGACTTGTAGACTTCAACTCCCAGAATTCCTCAGCCAGCTTTGCTTTGCTGGCTGAGGAATTCTGGGAGTTGAAGTCTACAACTCCCTGCTTGCTTGATTGCAGGCAGGGAGTTGCTTGCTGATGGAATAGATTCAGGCAAGCGAAGCAAGGCAAGCGTTGCGACTAGCAGCTGAGGTAAGCAAGCTGGAGGGGGAAAACTTTTTTCCTTTTACATGGTTTCTGGCGATCCCAGCTGAGTTGTAGGGAACTCAGCTGGGATAGTCAGAGCTGGGATCAACCGTCAGAGCTGGGACCGTCAGAGCCAGAGTTCTGGCGATCCCAGCTGAGTTGCAGGGAACTCAGCTGGGATCGTCAGAGCTTGGATGTTAGAGTAAAAGGGAAAAACCTTTTTTTCTTTTACATGGTTTCTGATGATCCCAGCTGAGTTGCAGGGAACTCAGCTGGGATCGTCAGAGCTGGGATCGACCGTCAGAGCTGGGACCGTCAGAGCCATGGTTCTGGCGATCCCAGCTGAGTTGCAGGGAACTCAGCTGGGATTGTCAGAGCTGGAATCGCCAGAGCCATTTAAGGCTCGTCAAAGCCTTTCGGGCTGGTCTGCCTGGTTACAGGAGAACGACACCCGGCGTATAAGACGACCCCTGACTTTTGAGAAGATTTTCATGTGTTGAAAAGTTGTCTTATATGCCAGAAAATACGGTATTTTGTTTTTATGTTGGGATGTTTCTGCATTGCATTTTGAGATACAAAATCAAAATGGCCTCTGCAAGCAAAGGGGGACAGGGGACGGTGTAGAATCAGGATTTAACAGTGAATATCCCACATCTCTTCAGAGTCATATTTGTTTTTAAAATAGGTACTGAATATATTTCTGCATATGTTAGTAGAGGAGCAGAACTTTTAGATTCTAGAAATATTGTCTTAGAAAGGTGGAAATCTAATTGTCGGAATTCTATCTTCTCTTTATTGTTCTGCCATGTAGTTCTTGTTTGCTGTGCTAGAAAGAATCACTGTTTTCCCTCAAGACCTCTATGATGCATAAGCAATACTGAAATCTTCACTTCTCTGCAGGAGGAAATGGTATCATCCCTGGTCTAGCAAAGGTACACATTGTCAACATCAACCAAGATATTTTGGAAGCAAGCTCAGGAAAAAAATAGTATCACAAGGCTTTTCTTTTTGGTATACAAACAATTCAACACAATATATGAACTGCTGCCTCGCTTAGGCTAATGATAAAGCTCTTTCAAAATGGCTATTCTGTTTGTTCAATGTCTATCAAATCCGCAAATAAAAACCCCTGAAAATTCCCTCTCCTTGTTATGATTCCTACCATGTGCTGGAACAAACAAGTAGGCTCATGGCTGTCATAAACTAAATCCACAACAACTAGCTTGAAAAGTCCCATGAAACAAAACTGAATATATTTTATGGCTAAATGTGAAGTAGTAGCACAGACAAAGATCCTTTTTGGCCTAAAGGCCATGATCCTTAGAGAGAAGATTTCCAGAGGACAACTCTTTGTTTGAAGGACTGTGAAATCCAGGTTTGGATTAAATGTAAAGAAAGGAGAGCAGGAAGCTTGGAATTGCCCATCTATTGTACAATGTTTGATCACCATGTTTCTAACTCTCACAACATATATTGCATTTTTGTATACATGACAACTATTATAATTTGCATTGTTACATAGTTGTACAATTACTGCCTCCTTTTTAGTGATGCATTACCTTTTGATAGAACATACATGGCACTTATCACATATCTTATGTGTCTAAACCCAAATATTATATTGCAAATACTATATTATCTGACTTATATGTAGTAGCTCCGGAAGTTAACAGGACTTTCTTTTAATTGTTGTATAACATGGTTATATAATACAACCAGCTGTCTCTACAAAATAAGCAATGTTTTTCATACAAAAACAAAGCAAAATGAGAATTTATTTCAGCTGCTAAAATTGAGGGATATCTGCCTTAGTTTCTTGTTCAAAATATTGATTTCTGAGGTGATTGGAAGTTATGCAAGCTGGGATAAATTAACAATAGAATTTTTTTTAAAAAAACTTTCCTCCCCAGATGCAACAGAAAGAAAATGGATATTGTTAAATAATTAATGGATAATAACAAGAATACTCCAGGGTATGAATTTGTGAAATTACAACATGGCCATTCAGTTTGGCAATGTGGCTCTTTTGCTGTTATAGAGCCAGACTTTTTGTGATATCTACATGTTGTGATATAATTTTAGCTAACAATAGGATAAAGTATAATATACAACAATATAAACATGGGAAAAGAAGATGGGCAGAATAGATAAGCATTTTCCTATACAAATTTTATATTGGTGTAGATTTAATTTCAGGTCTGAATGAGAAGCAACCTTGTTGAATCTGAAGGACTAGGAATTGCTAGATCTTCTAGACATCAATGTGGTATTTTGGCCCAGGACATAAAGTTATGGTTTCTACATAAACTTCACATAGTAAATTTGAAAAGGTAGGCTTTTTATTATGTTTATAAATATTCACTTCTATTAGGGAAATGTCAGAGATTGTTATAAAAATGTACCAAAACAATAAAAAAAAAAAACCTTAGCTAAAATGCATCTCCCTGAAATAAGCAGCAATATAAAGATCCATCCAAGTCTTTGGAAAAAAGAACATGAAGAAAGATGAAGTATCTTAATGTATCCTGTCAGCCCTGGGAATCAGAAAAGCTAAGCATTTTCATTCTCCCAGACTCAAGTAAGTCCATTGCCCAATTCTAAACAGGTTTATTTAAAATAGAATCCTCCAGTAAATCAATGGAATTTATTTCTTTAATTTCTGAAGACTTCTTCAGCTGAAGAATCCATCCTACAGAAAGAAGCAATAGTTTGGAATGGGTGTGATTAATCTCAGTGAAAAAATAGATGCTAATCAGCATGATTAGTTCACGAGTAAGGCAGAAATAAAAGGTTTAATACATTTAATACCTTACATATTCAGATGGAAATCTTAGCCAGTCAGGATCAGCAATCCTGGATTTGTGTAGACTCAATATAAAGTATCTTCTAATGTTCTTATATTCACCACTGTGGGTCTTTTTGGATTGATGGGTTGAACTGTTAACTATAGCAGTATGAAATGTATTATTTCCGTTGCAGTAGGAAAAAGTATCTGGAGCCCCATCATGAATACTTTTAGGCTATTTATTTATTTATTTATTTATTTATTTATTTATTTATTTATTAATCCAATTTATATGCCGCCTTTCTCCGTAGACTCAGGGTGGCTTACAATGCATTATAGCAATAGCCTGCATACTTTTATGTATATACCTGCTTATTAGGTCTTTCGGCCCCCCCAAGCGGTGTTGTTCTATACAAAGCTGGTTTATTGCCCCCACAATCCAGGTCCTCAATTTACCTACCTTGAAAGGATGCTTTACCCAACTTTTGTTCCCAAATTTTATCCTGCTTCTTCATTCATCTGGACTCCTGAACAGAATTCTCTCCTGTTCTGATTCTCTTGGAAGCTGGACCACAACAAATCTATTTCCCATTTCCATCATTGCTGTTCTTTAGCTGGCTTTAAAAAAAAAAAAAAAAAACACCCTCCTTTATAGTATATGAGTTTATATTTCTAGTTCCATACTAGTTTTGAGTGTTTGTTTCAACAACATTTTCCAACTTGGCTTTTTCATATTTTTTTTCCCCAAAAGATATCGCACAGTCTATAACCAATCATTTTGTTTAAGGTAAGAGAATAGAGAGTGATAATACAGAACCATGATAAATAACACAGCTATTACTTCTCTATAGCGCAATGGATAGCTAAAGGGGAATAGCAAAGAATATTACTACTGAATTGCATAGTGGGGTGCAATATTGAAACAAATAGTACATCTTTAAGTCGCAATGATTCAGTCTAATACAAATTACCAAGATTAGATAGTTTGTCCTATTTCAAAGATGCTTTGGATTTGGACAAATGGAGTGTGGATACACAAGCAATATATAACTGGGTTTGCACACTTTTTCATCTAAGAGAATTGTCAATTACAAAATGCTTTGTAGAGAGGGATTATTACAGAACTATTGTCACCCTCCATGGGTAAGTTTCAACAGTTTAGCATAGCATTTGAAGTTTTGTACAGAAAAGAGATTTTAAGTAGCCTTCATCCACAGTGGTCACTGCTCACTATTTCAAAAAAAGGAGCAGCTGGCATCTAAAGATTCTTTTGTTGGAGTAACTGATTTTTTAAAAGTAATCCTGCCAAAATATGGGAGAGGAAAAGGAAAGGATGTTAGTATGTGACACCTCATTAAAAATCACCTTGTACTTTTGCCATTTGGTTACTAGCCAGAAAAGGGAATAGTTTAAAAGATTTAATAGCATTTGAATAGCAAATTCAACAACAGAAAATCCAATAGAATCATTTTCCAAGGGTTTCCTATTAAAGGGATTTTTTTTTTTTTTTTTTTTTTTTTTGCTTATCACCAGTCTGGCTGCATCTCCTAACATCTCCTAGTCTATTTGGCTGGTAGTTTTTATCTATTTTTCAGTACAGCTTCTCCGTTCAACTCAGCCCTGGAAAAATAGTAAAGGAAATTGTTTTGGATCATCCTGCTCAAAGCTGAGAAATGCCCTGTTTAAAAAGCATTGTATAATCCTAAAACATAAGTGGCAGATGTTGATACAAATTGCACATTTTCAGATCCCTAGAAATCTGTGCTTTAATGGACAGGTCTGTCTGTCAATCAGTTTTTGATACATAATTCAGGTAGCCAATTCACGGCTTTTATTTTTCTGGAAGGCATTTGACTCTGCTCTAAGCAATGTTGAAGCAGGAGATAGAATGTCTTGTTGAATGAAGCTAGTACTTGAAATTTAAGATGGCTATACAGGTTAGGAAGAATATCATCTTTTCTTCACAGAAAGTGTTTGAGAGGAATAAATATTGTTGTTGCTGTTGCTGTTGCTGTTGTTTGTTTTAATTTACAAATCTGAGATGTTCTATGTCAGCATATGCCAGATAACAAATGCTGGATGGGCATGGGGAAGAGAGCTAACTTGGCAAGAACATCAGACTGATTGGTAAATGGTGCATCTGCCTGTTTTTGGCTGCCACTGTTTAACTGGCAGGTTAGCAGCAGCAGGTACCAAGAGACAAAAGTCTCTGATATGAATCCAGATACTTAATGTCACAGATTTGAATGTATAGATTACTATAAATCAGAACTAGGGATGTGCAGATAGTATAAAAGAGTTCCACTTTAATGTCTGTATTGGCATGGCAGATTCTTCTCTGATTCTCCTAAAAATCAAGATGTCTATAAATAACAACATAGCAATATAAGTAGCAGAGCAGTGAAAGGAAAAATGAGAAAACGAGGAATACCTATGATAGTAAGAAGAAAAATTAATAAAATGTAAGAGAGTAAAAGACATAGAACTATAAAATTCTCACCATGCCATTTTCCTTGTACTTTTTCTTCATGTACCTGAATCTAGCTATCTTTTCTTGTTCTCACCTGTCTGCCTTTTGAGGTAGGCCAGGTTAAGAAATAGATAGAAATAGAAATAGCACTTGGATTTATATACTACTTCATATTGCTTTACAGCCTCTTCTAAGCTTACAGAGTCAGCATATTGCCCCCAAACAATCTAGGTCCTCATTTTATCAACCTTGGAAGGATCGAAGACTGAGTCAACCTTGAGCTGGTCAGAATCGAACTCCTAGCAGTGAGCAGTGAGTTAGCCTGTAACACTGCATTCTAACCACTGTGCCACCAAATGCTGCAGGAATTCCAGGAATGCTTCCTTACTGGGGTTTTGTTAAAAAAAAATATAATGATAGAATTTTGAAAACCTGTCCATATTTCTTTTGGACTTTTGTTTATGCTAATCAAAATTAGAATCTAGTTATTTTGAATTTCTTTCTTAAATTTGCTTCAATCTATGGACTGGGTAATTTCTCCTTCAATTCAGCCCACTCATTCCTTGTTATTCTATTTTATCACTTCTTAACAGCAGAAACTGATTCTTTACATTGTACCAAAGCCATCTCTAATCTTGGTTAGAGATAAAGGAAGTTTATTACTGTTCTATTGCTTCCTGGAGCACAATGACATTATAATCCAGAGTACAGAAAGTTTGAATTGTCATTTCAAACAAGAGTGAAGAAAATAAAAATTGTCTCTTGCTAAGTTTTGGAATAGGCCAGAAATAGTATTCAGCAGCTTCTAACCAGTTCTGGAGAACCGGTAGCAGACATTTTGAGTAGTTTGGAGAACTGGTAAATACCATCTCTGACTGTCCCCCCCCCCCCATCTATTCTCTGCCTCCTGAGTCCCAGCTGATCAGGAGGAAATGGGGATTTTGCATTAACCTTCCCTTGGAGTGGGGTGGGAATGGAGATTTTACAGTATCCTTCCCCTGGAGTGGGGTGGGAATGGAGATTTTACAGTATCCTTCCCCTGCCATGCCCACAAAGCCATACCCACAAAGCCATGCTATGCCCACCAAACCACACCCACAGAACCGGTAGTAAAAAAAATTGAATTCCACCACTGGAATAGGCCCATTCCAGCCTATTATCGGACTCCAGCTACCAGCCCTGGACAACATCTTCGAATCTCGCTGTTTGAGGAAGTTGCATAATATTCTCAGAGACTCTTCCCATCCTGCTTACAATCTTTTTGGACTGTTGCTTTCTCACAGAAGATACAGAGCAATTAAAACTCAGACCACATGTTTTCTGAATAGTTTTTATCCCAGAGCTATAATTGCACTCAACAATGAACTAAAGAGCCACCATTAGTGAGCTGTTGGACAGTATTACTTGGTCTGTGTGTGGATGTTTGGGTGGTTTAGGGGTGGGGAATTGTGGTGGGTGGGAGTATGTTTGGGAATTATGTGTGTGGGACCTGGTCTTTGGGTGTCACGTAAATTTCGTTGTATCTGTATACTGTGTATACACATACAATGACAATAAAGTTTATTTATTTATTTATTTATTTCTGCAGTTCCTGAGACCAATAGTCCTGGTGGGGAGATATTAAAGGTATGGTCTTGGAAAAAAATATTACTAAGATCTTTAGTTCTGGTATGGTGTTTTGTACACACCAAGAGCCTTTTATGAGTATCTTGACTGATGACCTACCAGTCCAACTGGAGATGATATGCAACCAATGATGAGAATGTACAGTAAAGAATTCCAACTTTATTTAACTTCTGGCTTCCTTTCTCACATGTTCTATCTGATTAAGAAATCCTTCCTCACTGACTTTGGGTTTACCAATTAGATAGATTTGTTATTATCGAAATGGCTAGTTTAAACTATTACGTAAAAGTAAAAAGTTGAGGTTTGATGTTAATGTCTTATTATACTGCACCAAAGGGAATAGGAAGTCAATGCCTTTTCTTTCTTTTTCCCCATTGTTCCCTCACTTTCCCTTCCCTTTTTTTCCTATTATTTGCTTTTGTATTTTCTTTGTATGCTACATTATAAACCAATAAAAACCGAAATATACATTAAATAAAAAAGAAATCATTCCACACTTCAATCTGATATCCAGATTGATGACAAATTTATAGTGATAACTGCCATTATATAGATTTCTGTAAGACAATTACTAATCTGATATGTTCCTTTAAATATTCACAAACCCATTTGTACAAGATTAGGTAAAATAGGCAAAGCTATTTCTGTAGCATTGGATTGCTGGCCTGGTTCAAAAAAACTCTAGAGATGTCTTAAAAATATTTTCTCTGAATAAATTTGTGTGGCTACTATTTGCAAAAGGACAAGTGTGAATAAAACTGGAGGAAAGTCAATGCTGATGATAGGTTTGGCGACTGAAATAAATTGGAGCTATTTTATCGGGCTGTGATTTTCTCTATGATGCTGAGATGCCTTTTTATGTCAGCATTATCTTTATCTCAGCATTATCTTAAGCACAGATATGTGCTTAATCTCAACTAAATTCTTATTTTATAGGATAAGCTCAAACAGAAAATCAGGGAATTTGTTGTTTGCTATTTGGTTGCTAATGAAAGGTGAGCTTGAAAGCTATTTTAATACCTTTTTTTTTAAAGATTTGAATCCTAACTTGGGTAACACTAGAATAAACCAGGCTTTTATTTCTGTGAAATCATACATAACTTCTGAATCTGTTTCTAGTGATTTGGTCTGCATTATCTCCTGAGCACTTTATCTGAACAAATTAAATAATTAGTGCAAAATACAAAGGTTAGAAACCTTTATGGAGGCAGTCTTGTTCAAAACACTGCTGCTGCATTGAAAGAGATTAGTTTGGCTCCCTACAGGCCTGGAAGAGGAACTGAGCTATATTTGTGACTCCTGAGTAAACTCTTTCCTTTCTTCAACCAACTTAAATAACCCAAGCTTTGCAAGAAAATAACTTCTGTTAATAATGTCATAAAAAGTGGAGTAACTACTGTGCTGTTGCTTCTGTGTCCCTAGAAAATGCGTTAAAATTAGTGCACATATACAATTTGCTTGTTCATTTTTTATGTTGTACAAAAGAATAAGCAGGGAGTTGAAAAATCTTCCCTGAAAGAAAAAAGGAAAAGCAGTATACTGAACTAAGGGAATATGCCAGATATTTGCGAATCCCTAGTTGGTGTTGACTAGAAAGCAATGACTTTTTTAGCTTTTTCTCTAAGAATAAGAGATTTTATGTAAACTAGTCAAAACCATTGTTTACATATAGAGAATAGAGAAAAAGAACTGATTCATAGAATGTATCATTAAGTTACAGCGCATTTGCAAGCTAAGGTGATGGCAGATTCAAGAAATATATATATTTCTTTTAGGCATAATAATTTTAGCTAAGAGATATGAGGAAGGGGAATGCCTGCTGCAGCTGTCCTTCTACTCCAGTATTAGAAACGGCTGCTTTATCGTTCCTAAGCATTTTGTCTTTTTTATTGCTCAAACAAAAGGCAAAAGAGTCAGGAACAGATTTTTCTGGTGTTTGCAATCCTGAAACTCCCAGAAAAAGTAATACTAGTAAGACCCCAAGAATTAAAACATATTGTATATAGCAGGGGTAAAATCCAGCAGGTTCTGACAGGTTCTGGAGAACCGATAGTGGAAATTTTGAGTAGATCGGAGAACCGGTAGTGGAAATTTTGAGTAGTTCGGAGAACCAGCAAATACCACCTCTGGCTGGTCCCAGAGTGAGGTGGGAAAGGGGATTTTGCAGTATCCTTCCCCTGGAGTGGGGTGAGAATGGAAATTTTGCAGTATCCTTCCCCTGCCACGCCCATCGATACACTCCCACCAAGCCATACCACGCCTACCAAGCCATGCCCACATAGGCATGCAAAATACTAAACTAAAGTGTGCAAGTTCACTTACCTACATTCTCTGAGGAGGTAATCCAGACAATTCATTCTGATTAATCACAATTGTCTGTTTAGAGTCACAGTCTTTGCATGTATCATTTGGAACACCTATCAGTCTGTTAGTCTAATATTAGACTAATATTCAACTGAAACCAGAACATTTTTTGCTGGGACTAATGGAGAGACAATTAGAGAGGAGCCATAGATTATTTTTATACCGTATATGATGAGCTCTGCAAGACTATTATATGTGCAAAAATGGAAGGACTGAAATACAATGGAGGATTGATTGGTGAATGTGACAGAACTAGCACAAATGACAAAATTAACTTGTTGGCTAAGAGAAAGATCAACAATGACATTTATTACTGACTGGAAATCCCTTATGGACTTTTTTGCTGCAGAAAAGAAAAAAATGAACTGATGGTTTATGGATTTGTTGATTGTGGAAAGAAGAAAATTATGATGTAAGCTGAGAAAGAGAGGGTGAAATATAAATGTGCTTATAACTGCTATTGAGATCAGAAGCCATTTTTTTCTTTTTCACTTTCTTATTACTTTTCCTTATTCTCCTCAGCTATTCAAAGTTTTATTGTTTTTATTCTGTTGAAAACTTTTAAAATAAAAATATCAGTGAATTCACCAGAATTATATAGGGCTCATTCACCAGAAGGTAAATGGTGTGCTACTACTGGGGAAATACTGACAGGAGAAAACAGAAGGTGGGGAAAATGGTATGTCTACCCTTCAGTAAGTATTCTTGCCTCTGTTATGGCTTTGTTGGTCACTGCTCCATACTGAGATCTGAAACTACAAATTTGAAAAAACAAACAAACATCATATTCACTTCTTGTGAATAACTTCAACAGTCCCTATTGCTATATTGATGTATTTTTTTCAGCAATTACATTTCAGACATCTTACCTATCAGTTCAGTTTTGCAAGCCAAAACATTTTAACTGCATAAGGCTTAGATGTGAACATGGAAATAAAGTATGTCCCCAGCAGCTGGAATCAGAACTCAATTTGAAATAATTGGTTGGAAGTGATAATAGTTTATGAACATTATGTTTATGTATCTGAAACTAATGTATCTGTAACTAATTTTTTGGCAGAATCCACAGTGAATTCTGAGATCTGGATTTGATCTGTAAGAAATCATTTCCCAGGTTTTCATATCCTCAAAGGGTGATAACCAGATTGCTATCTTACGTGTTTTCTACTTCATCTGTTCCAAATAGCTAATTCCTTCCATTTTCATACTGTCATTTTGTTGAGAGTCTGGGATATTTTATTCAATATAATAGCTGGTGGTTATATACTGGGCCTGGTGGCTCAGCAGACTGATAGCATTGTTATTAATACCAGCTGTCTGCAGTTACTGTAAATTCAAATCTCACCAGGCTGAGGTTGACTCAGCCTTCCATCCTTTCTAAGGTAGGTAAATTGAGGACCCAGTTTGTGGGGGCAATAAGCTGACTTTGTATAAATATACAAAAGTATGAAGGCTATTGCTTAATGCGTTGTAAGCCGCCCTGAGTCCCGGAGAAGGGCGGCATATAAATCAAAATGATAATAATAATAATAATAATAATAATAATAATAATAATAATAATAATAATAATAATATATCCTCTAGGATATAAAGTGGCCTGTTTCTTATTATGGGATAAGCTGCTGTTTTTCAAACTTGGCTACTTTAAAATGTATGGATTTTCCCTCCTAGATGACTGGGGAATTCTGGGAGTTGAAGTCCACACATCTTAAAATTGACAAGTTTAAAAAACGTGGGGCTAAGCCATTATAAACAACTAAGGCTCTGCTTCGTACAAAAGAGTAAGGGACCATCCTTCCTCTTCTCAGGAAGTGTTTTAGTAAGAGGAGCAATCAAACTCACTATTGCCACATTAGAGAGGATTGATCATTAAGGAGATAGATAAATAGAAGCAAACTTATTTTGCATTATATGTGTACTATATACTGTATATATATATATATGTGTTATATGTGTTTACTGTATGAATCTTAAGGATCAGTCTTTCCACTGAGATTTGGTTTAGGCCTATACTAATCTCATTTAGAAAGGCTTTGAAAATGGAGGATGATATCTGGAGACTAGGGGGTCATATGGCTGTACACCACCATGTTATTATTTTTATTATTATTTCACTCTATTGCTACCCAACTCACTTCAGAATTATTGTCCTCTGCTGATGAGGATATCCAGGAAGGGAAGTAAGTTGTTTTCTTCTTCTTTTGTAAACTTTATTTCTTTGAAAACGTTGTTGAGATTTTCAGGTGCCCTCTCTAATTGTTCCCTTTTTATTATGAAGAAAGTATTGTCTTCATATCATATCCATACTTTTGGTTGTATGTGTGGAAATCTTCAAGTTACTAGATGTTGCATTACGGTCTCTGTAATGTGTCCAGAGAGTTGTGTTCCCATTGATATTCCTCTGATTTGTTTGTCTATTTTTATGAAACTAAAAGTAGATAGTGGGGTAGAGGTTAATGAGTTCCATGATTCTGGTATTTCGATTTTAATATATTTGGCTTAGTGTGTTGTATATTAATATCACCATGGATTATTTTGCTACTTCTACAACTATGGATGCAAAGAGTTCTGTGATATTGAATGGAAACATTATTTCATCTTCTATTTTTAGATCTTTGATTTTCTGGAGGCATAAGCATGTAGCTTTGAAAGAATATTTGTTCCCCTATGTGAAATGTCCAAGCTTTTTGTAAATGCTTTGGCTAGGCTGTATGTTGGGGAATGCAATTGGATGGAGAGATATGTTGGGCTTGTGTATCTGGGAACTTCCATACAAGGGTGGAAAGACAGGTCAATCACTTTTCATCTTCCTAATTTCTTTTTTTGTGATTTGACTTTTATTGGCTACATCATTGAAGATTCTCTTGGTCTGCTTGTCCAGTTTCTGTATTGTCTTGGTGTAATTGGGATGGAGATTTCTTTGTCATACAGTAATTCTTTGGTTTTATGTATTGTGTTCTAGCCATAATAATTACTTTGATCTTTGCTGCTGGGAGGATAGTAATGGTTTGGGCCTTCTTTAAGTTTTGCAGGACTGCTTTGTCCGTTGATTTGAGTTGGTAGTGCTTCTGTATTCTTCTGATCTGTGGTATGATTGTCTGACTCATGTGTTCTTGGGTCTTTGTAGCAAGCCCTGTGGTTTTAAATGCTACTTCTAAATTTTAAATGCTTTGAATGGTTTTTAAAATGCTGATTCTAAAGAATTGTCATTTAATTTATTATGCATATTAAAATGTTCTCCAGGTCACATATAATTCTATAGCAGAATCAATGCTGTTGAATTTAAGAGCCCAAATGGTAGATTACTGCAAGAATAAGTAATTCTGTTTAGTTATGACATTTTAATGATATAATTACTCTATAGAACCTGGGCAGATATTTATATTCTTGCCAATATATATTTAGAAAACCCCTATAGGAAAAGGTCAACCAAACAAGGACTTACTGGGGTTTATATTTCATATCTTGCCTGCAGAAGGGTTTCTTGAAAAGTGGTGGGAAGCCTTTTTGTTTACCTGTCATGGATAATGCTAGCTTGCAATTTTTGTGAGGAATGTTATCACAATTAATAATAAAATGCCATTACTACTTTTTATATTTTCCTTCACATTCCCTGACTGGGCATGGGTATTTTTGATAGCAAGTCATTGCCTATAAGCAGAGTGAATTGTTTAGTGATGTCAGAATTCAGTTTAGAGGAAATATAGCATTCTTATATCTTTCTACAAATTTAAAATAAAGACCATAACATGGTGAAACTAGTATGGACTGCAATGACACCTATCTCCAGGATTGTGGTATTCATAACCAATTTCCAGGGACCCCAACAAAACTATTGAAATCTCTCTGCCCAGAATTCATTTTTCATTTTTCTTATTTTATATGGTATTGTAGAAAAAGTAGTAAACAGGATTTCTTGCTCCATTATTGCTTAAAATCTCTCTCTCCATATATATATCTATCAATCTATCTAAAGATATATATGCATACCGAAAAAAACACTTTTACAGAGACTTTTTATTCTTATTTAAAATCTTCTTTCACATAAAAATGTAATAGGCCATGATGCAGTCCCAGATTGTTGTAATAACTGTAGTTATATTGCAGTTCTCCCTGTAAGTGCTCCTAGTGAATAAATCACATTCAATATTAGCTTGGACTAGCAGTCATTATCTCAGTGACATTGTAACAGAGGAAATAAAGGTTGTTTAAGCTTTACAGGAGTGTGGCTTCCTGATATGATGCTTTCTAATAGAGCAGTAATCTAGTGAGGATTTCAACAGAGTGTTCTAGTTGATCTGGAAGGATACTTTCAGGCAGACACAGGGGTGAAATCCTATAAATTCTGACAAACCAGTAATGGAAATTTTGAATAGTTAGGAGAACCAGCAAATACCACCTCTGGCTGGCCCCAGAGTGTGGTTGGAATGGAGATTTTGCAATATCCTTCCCCCAGGAGTGGGGAGGGAATGGGGATTTTGCAGTATCCTTCCCCTGGAGTGGGGTGGGAATGGAGGTTTTGCATATCCTTCCTTTGGAGTGGGAGGTAATAGACATTTTGCAGTAACCTTCCCCTGGAGTGGGGAGGGAATGGAGATTTTGCAGTATCCTTCCTCTGGAGTAGGATGGGAATGGAGATTTTGCAGTATCCTTCCCCTGCCATATCCACCAAGCCACACCCACAGAACTAGTAGTAAAAAAAATTGGATTTCATCACTGGGCAGAGATCTATCCAGTCAGGAATAAAAAAACAGAATATTTCAGGACTTATACACAGGGTGGATAGAAATGTCATATGGAGAGAAAGGGCAATTTACACTTTCCTCCATATCTTCCTAATTTTTCCCCTCTATAATGTACCAAAAGGTTCAAGATGGAGTTTAATGATAGCATTGAACCTACATGCTAATTCCTATGAATGACAGGAAAAGTACAGCATCAAAAGCCACTTCTGACTTTACTTTCTGTGTCAGGCAATCTTTCCAGGGATGCTTTCCAAAAAATATAATAACTGTATTTTCTGAAAGGTAATAAAAATTAATAATACATTTATTATTATTATTATTATTATTATTATTATTATTATTATTATTATTATTATTATTATTATTATTATAAATCTACTCTGCAGTACTGTAAAAATCAACAGCCTCTGTTGAATTTGGGAGGATGGACTTTCTGAGGGGAAAAAATGGCATTTAGGCCCATATGTGTCCCATGGGGACAGGATGCCAAGCCCTGTTTATACCAAGAGTTGCTACTACTATACTCCAATCTAGTCCTCTTTATTTTCCTGCCAATGCCCCATTTCACAATTCCATAGCATTCCATAGGTCCTATGAGTCCCTAAAAAATTGGCCTTATGGACTATTTCTTTCAAAACGTGTTTCAATTAACTACTAACATAGTCTTCTGCTTAGCCAAGGAGCATAAAAGGAGGCAAGATAATAGCTGATGGTCTCTATTTCAGTTGAGGGACTGTGAGGTGTGCAACCTTGCCTCATACCCTTTAAACAATTGGTTTAAGATGTGTTACATGAACATAATCGATGTGGCATATGCAGTGCAATGGAGTGAGACATGTAGAGATCTGTACATTGGGGAAACAAGGCAACCACTTCACAAACACATGGCACGACACATGAGAACGACATAAGGACAAGATTGAATTGTCCACCTGCACCTGAAAGACAGAGGCCCTCTTTTGAAGACAGCAAAGTCCACATTCTGGACAGAGAGGATCACTGGTTTGAAAGAGGGGCCAAGAAGCCCTTTATATTAAAATCGACAGAATGGGGAGGAATAGGACACCACTTATCTCTTGTCACAGTGCTTTCAGCAGTCTCAAGAAGGCTCCAAATATATTTGCACTCCGATTCAGTGACCCTGAAGGTACAGATAAACCCCCAAGTGGCTTCAGCAACTCTCAGAGACCTAATTTCATTTCATTTTTTTTCATTTTATTAATGACAACCTTCAAGTCTAACAACCAGTTGACTGCAAGGGATATAAATCCTTCCATTCCCCACCCTTCAGCCAGAACTGAAGAAGCTTCTTGGATGAAAAGTAAAATGTTTTCAAGGGAAAAAAAAAACAAGAAAAGGTACTTCTGGGACAGCCATGACCTGGATGATTGAGAATCTCCATAGACATACTAAACAATGGTTTGTTTAATCATGGATTACAGAATGCAGCATGGGTAGCTGGTCCCTTACAATATGCTCCCCCCATAAATTAAATGATCCACAAAATAACTGAGTTTGCTATGTGTACCCAGGGAAGATTGATCTTATTCTTTTATCAGGACACACCGCATTTTTGCTGATCTTGACTTTTCTCAATCCTTCAGGCTAAAACACAGTCAAGCAAACAAATCTGCAGAGATATGCATATCAGTGAATGTTGACCCTCTGATGTTATATCTGAGAACTAGTGGAAAAATAGCATATAGATTTAGCTTGGGACCAATTGTTATTCATATTAGTGGAAATTGCTTTTAAGAAATGACTTAGGAACTGATCATGTTGGTGCATTTTTGTTTTTCAGGGTAACGCTCTGTCCTTTAACTTAATATTTATTATTTAGATGGAAAGTGTTAAGTTGGGTGAATGAGGACGCAGCAGGCCAGGCAGTGAGTGACAACAGCTCTTCATTGTAGGGTGAGAACCCAGCAACTGACCAGGGGAAACAGCTCCCTTTATATACCTTGCAGCTGTGGTGGTCAGCCAATCAGCTGACGGTCAGTTAATTCAAACTGCCCACCCAAATCTACATACATAACAGAAAGAGCTTTAACTTTGTTGTGATGAGGTTTATATCTTTGTTCCAGATGGGAATCTCTAAGAACTTTGTTGTGGGATTAAATGTTGCCAAAGCACTCTAAAATGAGGAATAGGCTTTCAGAAGTTGATATTGATTTTAGACATTTTTAACACAGTCTTTCCAAATCCTCTATTTTGAATGTGTAAGAAAAAACAGGACTAATCATCTGTTCATTCACCTTGAATCCTGAGCCAAAAATACCAATTCTTTCCAGGATTTTAAAAAAAGGTTTACAAATGTACTGTTTCATTCTTCTCATTTCTATGTGTGAGAGAAAGAAAGACAGAAAGTACATTTAAACCACAAAGGCAATTTTTCCTCCTTCATCTTTTCTAATCCAATCCGCCTCTAGTAATACTTTGATATGTAGTTTCATTCCTGCCTCTCAACAATTTCAGAAATGTCCCTTTGACATCTTTCTTTAGTTCCAAATATCTTCTCAAAGTGTTTTGTTCTTAGGAATCCAATTGCAGTTTTATGCAACAATTAAATAACAGCAAAACCATTAAAATGCTGCATGTGTAGATAAAGAGAGTACTTTCCAAATACAGGGGAAAGGATCCTGCTCCCTCCCACCCTTTTGCTTGATTTTTGCTCATACAACTTTTTTTTTTTTTTTTTTTTTACCATTCAATCATTTTGTTTTGAAGGACAATGTTAAAAGTGGAAAAAGAGCTCTGGTTTCTAGATGTCTATGGAGATTCTCAGTCATCCAGGTCATGGTTGTCCCAAAGGTGCTTTTTTAAGAGGCAATGGACTTTCTGATTTTTCTTTGAAGACATTTCGCTTCTCATCCAAGAAGCTTATTCAGTTCTGGAGAGCTAAAGAAGTTTCTTGGATAGAAGCAAAACATCTTCAAAGAAAAACCAGAAAGTACAGTTGCCTCTTGAAAAATCCCCTTTGGGTCTAGTTTCTAGAGTTCTTAGATACGCTAGAAGGCTTATCAGGACCACCATGGAATGCAAGATGCCAATTAATGTCTCTTTGTTAGAAGATGGAAGTAGAACAAAACATAATTAAAAATTATTAATTGATCTGGATTGCACAAATAATAGTTTGGGAAAACTGATTACTCACAAAAGTGATACAGAATGAAGTTGACATCTTTTGCGAGAAGACAATAATGAGAAAATGGGCATTCTTGTTAAAAAAAATCCTTTTATGAAAAAGAGAATCTTCTGTTTCATTTCCTTTAATTCACTGTCATAAACCTGATATCTTTCAAATCCAGAGATTCCCCAATCTTGCTCACGAGGTCATTAATGAATAACTTAATAGCAATAGAAATAGCCCTTAGACTTACTGTATATACTGTTATGTCCTTATAAGGACATCCGCCCTGATTGGCTGCTAGCCATTGGGCGGGAGATTTGAATCCCTGGCAAGGGGCGGTGCGTCTGCCGGGAGCGAATATAAGGAGAGCTCCGGCAGCACACCGGCAGTCTTGCTACTGTTTCTGTTCTTAATAAAAGTTACTTATGTAACGAGCTGGTCACGTCTTCCATTCCTGCGCCGATCTAACACTGGCGACGAAGGACTAGAGAGAAGAAACGAACCTCACGGCACCAAGCCAACAAGACCAAGACTCCGGCACCTGAAACTACAGTAGGCATTCCAAAGGCATGGCATCCGCTGAAGTCACTTTGCCAGCCCTTGCTCCTTTCCACCCAGGTTAGGACAAGTGGAAATCCTACATAGTGAAATTCCGGCAATACCTGAGAGGCAACAACATCAGGGATGCCGATGATGACCGGAAAAAGGGCATTTTCCTGGCCAACTGCGGCTCCGAGGTCCTCGACATGGCAATCGATCTCGTAGCACCAGGAGACATCGAAGAAGTGCCATGGGCAGACCTGCTGCAAATCCTGGAAGACCACTATGCCCCAACAGGAACACCGGTGGCGAACCGTTTCACCTTCCATCAGAGGGACCAGATGGAAGGTGAGACCATCAAGGAATTCGTGGCCGCCCTACGCCAGATCGCAGCCAGCTGTGAGTTCGACCACGTGGACAATGCCATCGCTGACCGCGTGGTTTTCGGCATGAGGGACAGAGGCCTGCAGAAGAAATTCCTGAGCAGGAAGAAACTCGTGCTCAAGGATGTGGTGGAGGAAGCCACCACATCCGAAATCTCGGAGAAAGCAGCTGCCGCAGTAAGCAGAGCAAAGGGAATCCACAAGATTCACTCCACAGCGCAATCATCAACAGAGGATTCCACAGCTGGATCCGAGTCGGAGGGGGAGTCCACCGTACACAAAGTATCCAGACCCCCAAGGCGGGAAACCGCCCAACGGAGCTACAAGGGGGAGCGCTGCGCCAGCTGCAGAGGGGACCATGCCAGGGCGACCTGCAAGTGGAGAGATGCGACCTGCCGACGCTGCAACAGAAGGGGTCACATCGCTGAAGCTTGCAGAGCCGAGGAACCAGCCCCAGAGCCCTCCAGCCACCATCCCCGCGAGAATCGGAAGGAGTACCAGAGATCATCCAAACGGTCCTCTGGCCCTTCCAGACGCAGAGACGACGAGTTTCCCCGGAGCGGAGCAGTCCACCAGACGACCATCGCACACACGACTTCGGACAACACCACCAAGGTTCCACCATCAAAGGACTATTGACGTCCAAAAGCGTCCTCATCCAATACAGCGAGACGCTGCCCATCAAGCTGACTTGTGATGCGTCTCCATACGGGGTGGGGGCAGTCCTCAGCCATGAACTGCCCAACGGCACGGAAGCCCCAATTGCCTATTTCTAAGACGATGTCCGGCGCGGAGCGCAACTACAGCCAGCTGGACAAAGAAGCCCTGGCCATCGTGGCTGGAGTGAAGCGCTTCCACGAATACCTCTACGGAAGACGCTTCACCGTAGTCACCGACCACAAGCCACTCCTGGGACTCCTCGCAGGCGACCAACCCACCCCGACCTTCATCCCCACGGATGACGAGATGGGCCATCTTCCTAGCCGGCTACTCCTATAGGCTCGTGCACCAGCCAGGCACAGCCATAGGAAATGCCGACGCGCTCAGCAGATGCCCGTCAAAGAATCCAGTCGAAGACCCAGCCCCCACGCTCCATCTACTCCATATAGATGACGACACCAGCTGTCCTGTGTCATCCGCAGATGTGGCTGTCCACACCCAAAAGGACCCCACACTCCGCCAAGTGAAGTCCTGGATCCTCAGAGGGTGGCCATCGGAAAAGCCAGAGGAGAAATTCAGCCCGTTCGCCAGGAAACAGAAGGAGCTGTCCACCATAAAGGGCTGTCTGCTATGGGGAGACAGGGTGCTGATCCCAAGCACTCTGCAACGGCGGACGCTAGAAACGCTGCACAAAGGGCATCCGGGCATCGTCCGCATGAAGGCCCTGGCACGGAGTTACGTCTGGTGGCCCTCCATGGACAAAGACATTGAGCAATGGGTCTCCAGATGCGACCCGTGCCAAGAAGTTCGCCCAGCGCCGCCGCAATCCGAAGTCGCGAAGTGGGAGACCCCCAGCAACCCCTGGTCGAGGATACACATCGACTTCGCGGGCCTGATGAAAGGGCGACACCTCCTTATCGTGGTAGATGCCTTCTCCAAGTGGCTCGAGGTGGTGCCCATGGCATCTACCACAACTGAAGCAACGATCCAAGCCCTGCGCCGTCTGTTCGCCACACATGGACTACCGGACGTGCTGGTCTCGGACAACGGCCCCCAGCTCACATCCCTGACCATGGAGTCCTTTCTGGCAGGACTGGGCATCCGCCACGCCCTGTCCGCCCCCTACAGGCCGGCCGGAAACGGACAAGTAGAACGCATGGTCAGACTGACCAAAGAAGCCCTCACCAAGATGGGCCCAGGAGACTGGCAAGAACGCATAGACAACTTCCTCCTCACCCAGCACATCACGCCACATGCCACCACCCACAAGAGCCCGGCCGAACTGCTGATGGGCAGAAGGTTGAGGTCACCTTTGGACCGGCTGCACCCCCAATACAGCCCGGAAGTGACCGCAACCGCCAGCCGCCCGTTTCGCGCCTTCAGCAACGGAGATTCAGTTTTCGCGCTGAATTTCAACGGCTCTCCCAAGTGGCTGAAGGGGAAGATTGCCAGCACAACCGGCCCCAAATCCTACACCGTCGAGTTGGAAGATGGACAGGTCTGTAGACGGCACATCGACCAACTCCGAAAAAGGTGGGGGGGGCACACGAAAACCTGACGAGGGAGGCCTCCAACACCTCGACGAGGTAGGCCTCCAACACCCCGGCGAGGTAGGCCTACCACACCCAGAGGAGGTAGGCCTACAACACCCCGGCGAGGTAGGCCTACGACACCCCGACGAGGTAGGCCTACCACACCCCTGCGAGGCAGAACGGCGCCATCCCGACGAGGTCGGCCCAGCCCACTACCAGGTACTGTCACGTCGACAGTCCAGCGAGGTAGACCGGGGCCAACCGCACGGGGGATGGCAACACCAACCCAGCCAGGTGGGCACCCGGCACAACAGGGCCAGGAAACACCAACCCAGCCCGCAAGTAGACCGGGACCTGCCCAGAGGAGGAGCAGCGCACCCAACCAGTGACGGCAGCCATCACCAGCCCAGCCCGGGAGACCGCAGTTCCAGGCGAGTAGACCGGGACCCAGCCAAGACGGGCACCCCGCTACCCATGGGCGAGGGTGGCACACGACTCCCCGGCGAGAGGGACCCCCGCCCATCGCAAAAGACAACCTGGAAACAACAACCCAACCAGGAGGACCCCAGGCACCACCTGACGGTAGACCAGGGTCTAGGGGGAAGGGAAAGCCGACAACAACCCGGCGAGGTAGACCTACACCACCCCGGCAGGGGAGACCTCCGCCGCCCCGCAGAGGTAGCCCCTTAACAACATCCCGACCAGGTCGACCACCGCCAACCAGACGGGGGAGACCTATGCCAGCCCTACCGAGGGCACCAAACGGAACCAGCACCCGAACGGCAGCAAGCCGGACCACGACCGAACCACAGCGCCCGGGGAACCAGGGAGGAGCAAGCAATGGACTTACCGAGGCTCAGACGCTCTTCCCGGGTCGGAACCGAGCGACCGAGATGAGGCAAGAGATCCACAGGCCAGGAGGAAGACCATCAGAACCAGCCATCCAAGGTTTGCGGTCCGGCCGGAGGCGCTGGGGGTGACCCCGCTCACTCGACAGCCGAACCAAGCCCGGTTCCGGAGAAGGAACCAGGAGACGAAAGAGCCCCGTCCGTCCAGGCCGGAGACAGAGAAGAAGTGGGACTGCGCAGGTCAGCTAGGGTGCCGAGGCGTCCTACGTACCTGCGCGATTACGTGACTTTTGTGAACGAGATTGACAGTTTGGACTGAGGGGGGAGGAGTGTTATGTCCTTATAAGGACATCCGCCCTGATTGGCTGCTAGCCATCGGGCGGGAGATTTGAATCCCTGGCAAGGGGCGGTGCGTCTGCCGGGAGCGAATATAAGGAGAGCTCCGGCAGCACACCGGCAGTCTTGCTACTGTTTCTGTTCTTAATAAAAGTTACTTATGTAACGAGCTGGTCACGTCTTCCATTCCTGCGCCGATCTAACATATACCACTCCATAATGCTTTACAGAACTCTTGGAGCAGTTTACAACATCAGCATATTCCCCTCCCCACTTGCCCACAATCTGGGTCCTCATTTTACTGGCCTTGGAAGGATGGAAGGCTGAGTCAACCTCAAGTCCCATCAGGATCGAACTCCTGACTGTGGGCAGAGTTAGCCTGCAATACTGCATTCTAACCACTCTACCACCAGGGGTCATTATTTCCTTTATAAGAATAATAAAAAAATGCTGTTCTCAAGACAAGAGAGTTGATTAACCCACAGGTGAGAGGCCATCTTCTGAATGGTTCTCATGCTATGAAAGATGCACCAAGAGATTGTTGGCCTCTTGGCCTTTAACAAGTTGGTAAAAACATATATCCTCTGCCTGGCTTTTAACTATTAAATTATTTACCTTTATACTTGATTTTTATTGGATTTTAATTTCATTGGTGTGGCTTGTATTTTCTTTGCTGTTGCTAGCTGCCTTGATTTTTTAATGGACAGGATGACAACAGACAAACCCAATTAAAAATAACAACAAAAGAAATGGAGAAAACCCCAATTCAAATAGAGCATAGTAGGTAAAATGAGGGACAATGTGATTCACTCAAGGCTTGTAGAAATCACATCTTGGTGATAACCTATTTTTCAAAAAACACCACAGCAGGTTATGATATACAATGCATTGTTACAGCAAGTATGTACATAGAATGTTAACATGGACTTTTTTAAAAAATATCACAAAAAAAGAAAATGCAGTTGTTGTCTGCACTGTGCCTATCCCATGAGAGGGTAGAAAGGAAGAGAAGGGCAATCATCTCAAAAGCAATATTTATTTTCTCAGAAGAAAACTCTACTGAATTCATTTGAATTTCCCTATAATAAGGGAATACAGGAATGCAATGGGGGGGGGTGTCAAATCCAAAGGTTAAACAATAATAAGTAGAGTCTTTTCCATTACAGCTAAAAGCCAATAATACTAATTTATAATTAGAGCTGGGTATCAGCAAGATCCTATTTCAACTAATTAATTGAATTAATAATGTTATGAGTAGAGTTTCTGAGATCTGAATAGAAGGAGAAAATTTTCTGATATTCCTACACAAAGGCTTTACACATTTTACACCTTCACTATGCTTTGGGGAAAAAAAATATATTTTGGAGTGAGAACCAACAGCATTTGTGACCTGCAGAAGCTTCTATTAGCACGGTTTGCAATTGTGAATGTAAATCATAGAACTTTGCCCAGAATGCTGATATGTATTCCACATATCACACCTCTCCTTCCTCATCCACATAGTCAATTACTGCAGATTGAAATGAGTGCGCCAGTAACATCTAAATGTTATATGTGAAAGCATCACAAGATTACTCTAAAGGTGTAATAGCGTAAAGTCAAAGTTGTGTTAATAGTTATAAAACATCTCTGAAGAATCCAAAAAAAAGAAGAAGGAGGAGGAGGAGGAGGAGAGGGAGAGGAAGAGGAAGAGGAAGAGGAAGAGGAAGAGGAAGAAGAAACAGACAAAGATCTAGCTGGCATTATGAGGACTTTCAAAGATGATGATAGCACCCTTTTGTTGCCGAGGCCCATACTTGAAATATTTTGGGAAGAGGGAATATCACTCTGGAAAATGTTGATACAAAGCAACTGGGGCCATGTTACACATTTGGAAAGTGCCACAATTTTCTGAAGTTCCTGGCTTTGGAGGAAATATGAGGATTTCCTTTATTTTTAAAACTACATCAAGCCTATTTTTATAGCTAATGCCACCAGTGTAGACCTGCTACTTTTTAGCAACCATGTCTATGGGGAGATGGTGACAAAGCAGGGCCAAAAAAGCTACAGTTCTAAGCCTCAGATAGTTGAGGTGATGTGTAGGTCTTCGATTAATTCAGATTTGCTATGGAGCATCTCTGCTGCTGTGCATGAATGCACAGGCTGTGGCCGAAAATACATTCTCATTATATAAATGGCTTATTCTGCTCAGACAGGTTTCACCTTTGTCTGTCAGATTTAGATCTGGCGACTGCTATGATCCGAGCTTAAGTGCAAATTCCTATTTCTTCTCATCCAAAACTGCTGGGGGTGTCGTATGCAACTCATTCTCTCTGAGATTAATCTACCCCAAAGGGAACATGTGTATAAATAAAACATGGCAGCTGGTCTATTTCAAAAGCCAATCTGTACAACAGTCCATTTAGATTGCTTTAAATTCGAAAGTCTAGAAATATAAAAGAAGCATCAACCTTGAAAGAAATTGTGTACATTAATGTATTTAGAAAGGAATTCTTCCTTTTCCTTTAGAAAAATTGTAGACCGCCAGATGTCAGTGAACTAAAATTTAAAGCTTGTCTCAATATCAGCCAGCTGGTATAGCAAGGCATTATAGTTCAGCAGCATCTGGAGGAATAAAGATGGGGAATCATATAGAGTCTAATAAATTATATAATTATTAGAGTCTCATAATCATATAGACCAATAGTCCCTAGTACAGTTTAAAATGTAAATCACAATTAATAAAAATGCTCTTTAACAAAGTTTAGCTTTGGAAAACTTAGAATGCTACCCTAATAGATCAAAAGAAAACCTTCAGAAGTTATTTCAAAAGTAATAGGGGTTGTGAGGTTGGAGCCTGGTTAGCCATATTCTGAAGTACTGGCTCTGTGTAGAAAATACTGTCTTATCTATCTTCCCAATGATTTTGCATCAGATATCAAATAAAGTCTCAGTATCTTAAGAAGTGCAGTTGGTTGTACAGAAAATTTTTTGCAGTGATCTTGTTCAGTGCTGCTTTTTGTATACAATGATCCCTTCCATATTCTAGCCCAGTCAGTTGAATACTTTTGTTTAACAGAGAAAGATATTGCACATTTCCTAATCAATTTCTTCTGTCCTGCAATCTTACATATTTTGCTCTCCTCTTATCAAAAGGAAAACCCACTGTACTTTTTTATGAGAATGATATTTCTCTCGACAAACTACTACACAAAAAGAAGGAGTTGTGAGATGAGTTTCTGCTCTCTTAAGCAGTCAAAACAGAAAATCACATCTTAATTGGACGGGAAAAAATTAATAGTCTTGCAATGGCCACATGAAGCCTATTTCTAAAAAAATGGTCAACCTCTGAAAACTCCTTCACTGTGTAACAGTGGTGAAATCTGAACCGGTTTACTACCGGTTCGCTACATTGCTTTTAAAAGTTAAAAAAAGCCTCTGACGATTGCGCGGCTCAGCTGTGATCGTCAGAGGCTTTTTTTTACCTTTTAAAAGCATTTTTTAAATAACCTCTTTGGCCAAAGAGGTTGTAAAAAAAATGCTTTTAAAAGTAAAAAAAAAAAAAGCCTCTGCTGATCAGGCAACTCAGCTGGGATCGTCAGAGCCTTTTAAAAGCATTTTTAAACAACCTATTTGGCTGAAGAGGTTGTAGGAAAAATGCTTTTAAAAATAATTAAAAAAAGCCTCTGATGATCACGTGGCTCAACTGGGCATGGGAGAGGGCAGGGATTTTGGCTACTGGTTCTCCGAACCACCCTCTGCCATTGCTACCGGATCGGGCGATCCAGTCCTAACCGGGAGCATTTCACCCCTGCTGTATAACCTAGTTCACTGAAGTGCTTTGATCACGGACAGAGAATGAGGATGAAATTGCTAAACCAATATAGGAATGTAAAAAGACTGGAGAAAACTGAAACAGCTGTGAATGGATGGCATTGGTGAGTCCTCAAAATGAAAGAGGTGAGATTTTTTTTAAAAAACAGATGGTTACCGAAGACAGAAAACTATGTTAAATGGATTTGTATCAAATTTTAACTACACTTCTTTTTTTAAATCTTATATCTTTATTTCTTTGGTTATTTTTTTAGGTTGCACCACACATAATGTCCTTTACAGGAAATAGTTTGATAGGTAGTTTGTGTATGTGTGTGCCTATGTAATATAAAAGTACAGCGAACTGTGCTTAATGCCATCAAATGGTTGTCTAGATTTTTGCAGCCTAGATACAATAGTCTATGTACATTTTCTTCTTCCTTTTTAGGACAAGCCATAGCATCCCATGACCCATCTCTCAGGGAACTAGGATTTATTCTGACAATGGATACTTAATTATAATTCAATCCTGATTAGTTTTAGCCAGCCATAGTTAATCACAAGGGAAGGATTGTAATAATCCTTAATATATTTTGAAAATTGTTCTCTGATTCAAATTGCAAACTCTCCAACAGCTAGAGGCCAAGTTCAATGTACCACATTTATTTAAGTAATATTGGATGTGAGTAATTTTAGGTTGCAGCAATAGTTATTATTATTATTTTTAATGAAGACAACCTGCAGTGAAGTTCTACATCTGATCTGAATAAACTACTTAGAAATCCACACCTATTCATTTTTAATGAAAGTTTTCATCTGGTTTCCTTTGATTGCAAAATTACAACAAATAAAATTCATTTGAATAATTGTGTTACTAATCAGTTTCAATCAAATTGATCCTTGAGAACTGTCTATTTTCTTCATTGATAAAGACTTTACCTATTTTGTTGTACGCATTAAAGTAGACTCTTTTCCAGATTCTATATGCATTAGTTTTTTCTTTGTAATTTCATTCAGTTTTTATTCTTTGCTCAGACATTTGACAGTTTTCCTCTGTCAATTCTCTCCGCTGAGTGTGAGGCAGGAATGTTATATCTTTCTCATATAAAATATTACATTTTATATTAAAGGCCTATGATCTGACTCGGAAGGTCTTAATCTGAGAGCCAAAAACATGAGTGCATTGTCTAAATGTCTATATAATCAGAGTTTATTTTTGCTGAGGAGATTGTTTGCTAAAGAGAAATGATTCCAGCTGATTTTGCAGAAGCTGTTGTGGCAAAGAAACCAAACACTTTGCTTACCTCATCTAGCAATCTGAGGTATATGAAAGACAATATGAACCTGGAGTGTTGTATAAAATGATGTTCTGGATTATTAAAAAGTTGACATTTCTCCTATATGATTGAATATGCAAAGATATTGGCCAACAAAAAGCAACATTCAGGTTGAAGAATACACTTATTTGTTTTTGTGTGTGTGTGTGTGTGTGTGTGTGCAAAATATGGGTATGTCAATTGATTTTTTTCCCCTGCATTTCAGATGTGCATCTTTCAGTTATTCTATATATGAGCTAGATGCTGACTCGTGTATTTCTAAGCAGGACATAAACTGGGCTCTGAAAAATGGAAGAAGACATGCTTATTCCTGCACAATATACCAACTTTAATAAACACTGCCAATCTTTATTAGAACAACTCTGACTCTATACTAGTGTTTGCATGGACATTAAAGTTTCAGTGCTCACTAGCCTACATTGGTAATTGGCTTTTAGCGAATGCATGCCTTGTATTCTGCTCAGCCACTGTTTATACTAATAGAGAACACTGCAGCTTGGAGGACATAAAAAAGTAGAGGGAAGCAAAATTTTAAAAGAACAATGGATAATAGCAAAGAATTAACTTTTCTGAATGGCTTGGTTATCATCATATGTTCTTTGCGTTTTTGTTGACCAGCTATGATAGCCCTAGGGAAGCTCATCTAATCTTAAAATTGATATAAGGGAGAGGGAAGTTGGAGGAAGGTCTTTTTCCTAACCTCTCTCCCCACCTACTCATTGCATCTGCCAAACTCTTCTGCAGAATGAGAATATATAATGAATAGTAATCAGTTGTAGGGAAATCCTGACTCTCCAGTTTTCAGTTTTCAGTTTCTTCTTCTTCTTAGGTGTTGGCAGTGATGGGATTCAGCCAGTTCACACCACTTTGGGAGAACTGGTTGTTAACTTTCTCAGCAGTTTGGTGAACTGGTTGTTGGAAGAAATCATTAGGACAGAGAACCAGTTGTTAAATTATTTGAATCCCGCCACTGGGTGTTGGGAATCTTCATCAACAATGATTATAATTACTATGGCTGGTTTCATATCAGCCAGACTGGATTTGACATTTTTAGCCATTTACTGAATCCCTCCAAAAGACCTGGGCTAGGCAGATGTTAAAGGATGTAAGCTGCTCCAAATAAAACTGCCTTTTGCAATTGAATAATGGTGTTCTTTTGCGATAGTTGTTCTACTTTATTTGCAAGTCTTTGTATTTTGTGAATTCTCCTTCTAGCTGCCATCTCAGCTTCTACAACCTCCACTATCCAGGTTTTTTTCTATTTTGTCACCAATTGTTACATTTGTGGTGTTATGCTTATGTTATATGGTGTTTGTTTGTTTGAATTATAAAGTCTCAGAGCACTTTAGTACTTTAGAATTCAAACATGAAACTGCTTATCTCATTAGACCTCAGACTTTTTAATTATTAACTTTTATTTATCACCAATTATTATATTGATTAAACTTGTGTGTCATCTGACTCTCAACGACTCTGGGTGGCTCACAACAATCAAATGGATTATAATAAAATCAATCAAGCATTAGAAATAAAAGTAAAAGACAGCAAACACAATGATATGAGGGGGTCTCACTCTACCTTGACAAAGGCAGAATGAAGAATCAAATCTTCATGATTCTTCTACACAACAGCAGAAAGGGGAACAGCCAGATGGCCTCAAGTCAGGCTCAGTTACTGATTATACCCATGCAGTTTTGTTGATAACAGCAGAGAAATGGATTAGCTATTGCTTTCTTCAAAGGTGGCTTTTAAAATGTTCAGTTTTGGCTACAGCCCTGGTGGTACTTCATTCAAGTATTAATCTAATTCTGTCATTACTTAGCTTCCAAATCCAAGGATGTCAGCCAGATGCTGGCATGACTCCTCAATCCTGTTGCCAAACAACCCAACTCTTTCAAAATCTCCTGTAACTCCATGAAGAACTCACTTGCTTACAGATCAGTGGCTCACATATCCAGTACTGCTAAGCTTCTGTTCTAAGTTTTAGAACCATGGCTATTGAAGAAGAGTATCCCCAAAATTTATTTTCCCTTAATTTTTTCTGCTTAAATGTTAATAAAAGAGTACTGGAAGCCTCCAGGCATATGGATTAGACATTAGTAAGTGTGACTCAGAGAATCACTCTATTTCCCATGCTGTTTAAGATAATCTGTTTGAGAATAAATGCTGGGAGGAAGCCAATCACATAAACTGAGAGTTTATAATAAATATTGCATTTGTCTAGTTTTTTGTTGGACTAAAAAAAAAGCCACCCAAGTTTTACTAATCTTCTAGATAGAGATAAAACAATGGCAGCATTTATGGTTCAATATATCTTCTTGAACAATTGACATTGTACCTCCTCTTCTACAGGTGGCAGAAGTAATATTTCTTAAGATTTGGAGAAGCCTTAAGACACTCTTCCATTATTTCTCCTTTTTAAATGTTCTCTTGCTCATGTTGGATCTGGCAACAGCATGTAAAAATTGGCTTCATTTTTGCCAAGTAATATTTAACTTGCTGTGTTTTGGGCCACTCTGCATTCTAGATCTATGCATCTTTCCTGGTTGGTTAAAGTTTCCCAGGAAGTGGTATATGATTGGGTCCAAGCAGTGATTTATGTTTCTTTGCTGGAGGTGATGTTGGTACTTGTCTTGAAGGAGATGGTGATATATTCTGCCTTCTTAACAGGTAATTCATGGACCCAACCAGTCCACCCATCCAGTCTCCAACTTTTCCTTTTAAGGAAAGGTTGTTGAGAGAGTGGAGAGCATTGGATAAATATACAAACTCTTTTGAGTATAGTTATAGCTGGAGATTTTGGACTGGCTTTGACAGTTGCAAGTGGGGGTTTCAAGTGGTTCTCTTCCTTCCTCCATAGCGACTTGTTGGAGGAAGGAGAAAGATCCAGCCATAAGTTCCTGTAGTGTTGGGTGCCTCCAGTCTCAGGCCTTTCATTGTTTCCTTTTTAAAATATCTACATGAAACCACTGGGGAAGACATTTGACAGCACAAGGTGCAGTATCATCAGTATGCTGATGTTAACCACTTATACTGTACATCTCTACCCTTGGCTGAGCAAGTAGTGTCAATGCAGATAGTCCCAGTGCCTGGGACGGTCTGGAAGCAGATGAATTAGTTCCAGTTCAGCCTCAGCAAGATGAAATGGAAAGATGAAATGGTTTCAGGGATCTGTAGAAGTGATTCTTGACAGAACAAGTCTTGCTCAGATGCTTTGCAATTTGGGGGTTGTCTTGGACTCTTGACTCCTGCTCAAGGACCAGGTAGCAGCCATAGATAGGAGCGCCTTTGTACAACTACAGTTTATGCACCAATTGTGCTCATTCCTGGACTTGGAGATCTTGCTTAGAATTCACTCAAGCCTTGTGACTTCTCACTTAGATTACTACAACAGACTATATGTGGGATCGGCCTTGAAGACCATCCTGAAAATCACAGCTGAATGCAGAGGCTCATGCAGTCTCAGGTATACCTCAGTTTGCCTGTTCTTCCCCACTGCAGCATGGTGTTTTTTTCCCTGGATGCAATTCATTAATTTTTTCTGGTTATCTTTAAAACCCTACCAGGATTCACCTTGGACCAGGTTACCTGAAGGATTGACTCTCCTTGAGGATATCTTCTCATTCCACCAGATCACAGAGGGCGGCATTGTCAGGGCATCAATTAATCCCATGTTTGGCTCTGGGAAAAATCACCCTGGTTTAGAGGAGATGGATCGTGGCTTATTCCAAGTTGCAATATTCTGATAAAGAAAAACGCGAAGGAAAGTTTCTAATAAAACTCATTTATTTGTTATAAAGAAAATAAAACACCTCACTAACTAAGAAAAGTAATTGTTACATTTTGGCAAGCGAGATCTCCTGCCGGTCCAGCCGGACCTCTGGCAAGAGAACAAAGGAAAAAGTGTGTGAAGCAAGTGAAGGAATGCGGACATGCGTAGTAAAGTACTGATAAGGAACTTGGCAAACTACAGTAAGTCTATTAGTCCAAAAATAGTGAAGCTCAGCTGGGAAATAAAAAAACGCTGTGACATTCCCCTTCTTTTCCCAGTTGAGCGAATATCAGTACATCATCAAACAAGGCACATCTTCTTACGCAGATACTCATGTTGAGCTGCTGGGAGTGGTTTGTTGAGAATATCAGCAATTTGATCATGTGTAGATACATATTGCATTTTAACAAAACCTTTTTTCACTAAATGTTTTATATTTTGATAACGAATGTCAATGTGTCTGGACCTAGAACCTGTGAAATGTGATTCAGAAATATAAACCACCGATTCATTGTCTTCCATCACGGTGATCGGTCGGATCGGGTGTGTCCAGATATCTGTGACTAAAGCATCAAACCAAGTTAGAGAATTACATGCATCTGAAACACAAGCATATTCAGCTTCAGTAGATGAACAAGAAACAAAATTCTGTTTACGTACTTGCCAATAAACAGGACATCCATTTAAGAACATCATATAACCTGAAGTACTTTTACGTGATTTCTTATCACTTGCCCAATCAGAATCTGCATAACAACATATTTCTGCATAATCAGTATGTGTTGGTTCTAACAATAACTTCAAATGTTTGGTGTATTTTAGGTATCTCAATAATTTCTTAATACATGTCCAATGAAACTGTTTTGCCTTACCTACGTGTCGTGATAAGAGATTAACACTAAGTGCAATGTCGGGTCTGGTCCAACTACTAATGTATAACAGTGACCCAATGACTGAACGATAAAGTGTTTGATCCTCGAACTCAGGACTTGCTTCTTGTGTCAAGTTGTGAAAATCTGTTTGCATGGGTGTCTTTGTTGTGTTAGCATCTTTCATGTTGCAATGATGCAAAATTTGTTCAATTTTATCTTCTTGTGAAAGACTAAACCCCTTCTGTGTTTTTTCAATCTGAACACCTAAATAAGTGCTAATGTAACCTAATGATTTCAATGTGAAGTATCTCTGCAAAGCTTTGGCAAAAATCTCACTCATTTGCTTATTTGGACCAATATAAACAATATCATCAACATAAACAAGAACTATCTCATATGCATTGTTAGATCTTTTTGTAAACACGCACTCATCAGTTTCGGACTTAATAAAGCCCATTGAATTTAGTTTGTCAGTAAGACATAAGTACCACATTAAACCAGATTGTTTCAGACCATAAAGACTTTTGTTTAGAAACCAGGTATCCCCTTCTTGCTGTCGGAATCCTGGAGGACTTCTCACGTAGATCTCTTCATCTAGGTCTGCATGTAGATAAGCCGTGTCAACATCAAACTGGAAAACTTCTAAACCAAGGATAGTTGCAGTTGCTAAAGCAATTTTTACACTCTCAGTTCTGACAGTCGGTGAGTAAGTATTTGTGTAGTCCTCAGGATAACGTTGAGCGAAACCCTGAGCTACAAGTCTGGCTTTGTACAATGACTCACCATTTGGTTTCTTTTTGATTCTGTAGACCCATCGAGTGCCAATGACCTTTTTGTTTACTGGAGGTTTTGCAGGTGTAAATACTTTAAGTTTCTTTAGACTGTCCATTTCAACCTGCATTGCTTCATACCATTTGTCTTGCTCTGAATCAGGGAGCTGCTTGATTTGTGTGAAATTATCAGGTGGAAGTGTAATATTGCAAATCAAAGGCAAGGGTGCTTTTGTCAGTTGCCAAGAATATCGTTGTGGAGGGATTCCTTTTGTGACCCTCTTGGAACGTCTCGGAACAACTGTCCAATCTTCTTCTTCTTTGTCCTCGTCCTCACTTTCGTCGCTAGCGTCAGCATCCGCGGCTTGCGAAGACGGAACATCGGGTTGAGGAGAATCAGTGGAATCTTGATCATCAATCTGCGTAGCATCAGCAGTATCATCTCTAGGAAAATAAACTCCAGGATCATTGGAATGAATCCTGGACCAGTCAATATCTTCCTCAAAATTAGCAGATTGGGAAATCACAATTGCATGTTTAGAGTCAATAAATTTGCTCCATTTTGAGTTATCATCAATACCCATAAATCTCAGTCTCTTTGCTGCTGGACCTCCTTTTCTTCTTTGAGCTAAGGGAATGTTCACCATAGCATATGAACCAAAAATATGGATGTTTTTAAGATCGGGCTTGTAGCCATACAACATGAAGAAAGGAGTCTGATTTGTTACACTGCTCCAAGTACGGTTTACAATGTAATTTGCATACTTGATAGCTTCACCCCAGTATATCTTACCAAGGTTGGCGTCTTCTAGGAGACAACGCATCATGGTTTGCAGTACCCCTTGTCTTCGTTCTGCGACTCCATTATGAGCCGGTGTGTAAGGGGCCGAAGTCTGATGAATAATTCCATTCTTACGCATCCAGTCCTGGAAACGCTGAGACATGAACTCGGCACCACGATCGCTCTGGATTCTGGCGATGCAAACTTGGTGTTGGGTAGAAACAAGGGTTGCAAAGTCTTTAAAGATCTGAAAAGTCTCTGATTTTTCTTTCATAGGATATACATATCCATATCTAGAGTAATTATCAACAATTGTTAGGAAATATTTTCTACCACCAAATGATGGCGGGAAAGGACCAACTATGTCAATGTGAACCGAATCAAAAATGCGTGTTGACAGGCGTGTAGCATGTTTGGGAATGGCTGCTGCTTTGGATTTGGCCTTTTTGCATACAGCACAATCCAGAAACACCTTACACCCCTTTAGATCCAAACCTTTTGCGAACTCCGGCATCTTCCTAAGAACACGGAAACTGGCATGCCCCAATCTTCTATGCCATTTGTGGATACACCTGGAATGCAAAGGTTTACCTGTTAGTGAATTCTCAACATTAACATTTTTATGCGGAACCTCAGGCTTGCTCTGAACAACCTGTTTACCAATTCTATTTTTGTTGGCTTTAGGAGCCTTAGGGGTAGCAACAGGATCTCTCTCTGGAGCATCTCTATCTGGGCCTGTGCTTTCCCTTTTTGGAGTTTGCATACTTGCCTGTGTTTGTGGTTTAGGCTTTGGCTTTAAGTAATAAACACCACCAATTAATATGGTTTCAGCAACAATATCTCCATCTTTAACTATGTAACTTGCTTTTTCAAGGTGGTGAACTTGGAACTTTAACATTCTAGACAAGTGATACTGACTAAGCAAATTACTGGTTGCTGTTGGTATGTAATAAACATCAGGGATGAAAGCATCGAGCTCTTCAACATAAACAGTTCCTTTTTCCTTTGACCTGACAAGGATGATTGGAAAAAGAATAAAGTTCACGTAGCTCTGGTTCAGGCTCATGCATTTCTGTGAAGAGTTCCTTTCTGTAGGTAACATGCAATGCTGCACCACTGTCCAAAGTCCACAGGAGTCGTCTGTCGTACTCTGGTTGAAGTTGTGGATCATTGGTTAAAGCCAATGTGGAGAGTGGAGTTTGTGGATCACGCCGGGGACCACGGCGACCTTGTCTTCCGCCTCTGCCTCTGCCTCTGGAATCTGTTCCTCTGGGCTGGTATGTGACGGGAGCTGGAACTCGTTGGGGACAATCCCGGATGGCATGTCCCACACGGTTGCAGGTATAGCATCTTGGCATCCTTGGAGCATAGGTCCTTCCTCGGAAGGGGCGCTTATCTGGAGCTCTTGATGCGGGTGGTCCTCTCAAATGTGGCGTGGCCAACATGAATGCCTCTTCTTCAATTAAAAGTCTACAGACATTGTCCACTGTGCGTTGAGCAATTGGGACTTGGTTAATTTTTGTAACAGCATCTTTCCATTCATAGTTCAAAGAGTTAATAATGATGCTGATCATTTGAATATCTTCAATGTTATGGCCTCTTTCTCTCAATTCTGTTCTCAGACCTTTCAGTTTGGTCAAATGTCCTCCAATTTGTTCACCGGGTTTCAATCTCGAACCGTGGAGTTCAGACATGAGTAAACATGAAGATTCAATTGAGACAGGCCTGTAGCAATTTTCCAATTCAGCCCAAATTTGTCGGGCTGTTGTATTTGGTGGAAAAGTGACCTGCAGTTCAGTATCCATGGACATCAATAATGTTGTGCGAGCCCTTATCTCTAAATCTCGTATTGCAAAATCCCAAGGTTGTGCAGGAGGGTTAAACACCATACAGTGCGTGCCTTCTCTAAGAAGCAATAGTGTAATCTCACTGACCCAGGCTTTGTAATTGTGTCCTGACATTTTTAGTTTTGACTCACCAGTTAGTGGAGAGACAGAAAATGCCTGGTAAGGAGCCTGCACTTGGTATGCTGGCTGTGCTGGCAGAAATGCCTGTGGTATTTGCTGTGCCTGTTGTGGACCTAAAAATGGTCTTGGTTGTGCCATTGGAGGTGGGCCAGGAGGTGGCCCTATTTGTACTTGTGGCTGGGGCACATTTGCAGGCATTTGTGGCTGCTGTGGCTGATGCACTGGAATCTGCTGTATTCCAGTTGCCATTTGTGCTTGAGCTGCAATATTGGCATGACCTGCTGGAGATGCAGTCATTTGTCTTTGCTTCATAAAGCGTGCCTGTGTTCCATCTAAAAAGGCACCATCACCACCAGGGGGTGTTGGAGTTTGAGCCCGTGGAGACACTTGTGGCATTTCAGCTTCCTGTAGTAAATTACTTTTGCCAGCAGATGGTGCTGCACCTTTAGCTTCGGGCAGCTTTTCACTTACAAGGAATGATTGCATGGCAGGTTTATATGTAACTTGATCAGGGAGACTTTCATGTGACGTATGCAGGGCCCTCTGTCTTAATTGGCCTGACACAAAATCCACCAGGGGGAGTGTCTTTGGCTCTGAGGAAGAAGACAATATGGCGCTTTTTGAAAATCTTAAGTTATCTCCCTTATCTTGCTCAAGCATAGATATAGCCATTTTTGCCTGGGATAGCTGCTGTTCATAGAGTTTTATACGGTCACGAAAGGCTTTCATAGCCAGCTCATCCAGGGTGAGCTTAGAGCTTCGAGGAGAATAATGAATTGTTTCTCTCTCTGTGTGGGAGTAATTTTGCTCAGCAATTTGCTTTGGCCTTGCATCGAGCGTTACAAATTCAGAAGGTTCTGGGGAGACAGGTTGAGAGCTGGCATAATTAGAAGGGGGAGTTACTGACCTCGGTTGTAGTGCTTCTCCTTCAAAAACAGCTTCTGTCTTATCTGTCTCCATTTCTGTTCCCATGGCTTTTTCTTGTTCCAGGCGTGTGGCTGTAGTAAGGGGCTGGAAATCTGGAAATCTCCTGTCTGCCACCTCTTCGTTGGAAAGATCAATCAAATCATTTACGAAGAGTGGTCTTGGTTTCACTTTGCCTTTTTTCTTCTGTTTCGGCATCTTAGCAATATAATTAGCGTACCTCAGTAGCTAAAAACTAATTGCCTATGCGCTCTTATCAGAAATAACAAAACAAGGAAAAAAGCCATAAATCAACCGTCCGAGTGCTACCAGATGTCAGGGCATCAATTAATCCCATGTTTGGCTCTGGGAAAAATCACCCTGGTTTAGAGGAGATGGATCGTGGCTTATTCCAAGTTGCAATATTCTGATAAAGAAAAACGCGAAGGAAAGTTTCTAATAAAACTCATTTATTTGTTATAAAGAAAATAAAACACCTCACTAACTAAGAAAAGTAATTGTTACATTTTGGCAAGCGAGATCTCCTGCCGGTCCAGCCGGACCTCTGGCAAGAGAACAAAGGAAAAAGTGTGTGAAGCAAGTGAAGGAATGCGGACATGCGTAGTAAAGTACTGATAAGGAACTTGGCAAACTACAGTAAGTCTATTAGTCCAAAAATAGTGAAGCTCAGCTGGGAAATAAAAAAACGCTGTGACAGGCATGCTCTAGATCCCTTCTCTTTAAGGTTGTCATCTAGCAGGGTCTAGGAAAAATACCTCAGAAATCCTGTATGCTTTTACCCTTCTGGGAGGCCTTAAAAAGTTGGTTCTTCTTCCAAACATTGTAATCAGATGAATTTGGAGCCCAGCTATTGTTGTTATTTGGAGGGAAAGTGTTGCTTTAGGGTCTCTCCCTCTCTCCCTCTCTCTCTCTCAAATGTCCATTATTGATATCTCTCTGTTTTAATAGATCTCACCTTAGAGCTAAAGTGATGAAATCTAAGTCCTGGCAGTGAATTCCAATTTACTGCTTATGGTTTTATTGTTTTAAAATGTGAAATGTCTTAAATGTCATAATTTTTATTCTACAATAAAAGTGAATTTTATTATGTAGGAATTTTATATATCGATTCTAAAACTGGTGAAAAATCTTTCTCCCCTTTTTTGAAAGCTATTTTTCATTTTCCATGAAATGGGGAACATTTGGTTGATATTTCTATGGCAGGTTATGAGAAAGTGTGAGATTGGGTTTAATCTTTCATTTTACGAGATATCTCTTTTTCTCCATGTTTTTTCTCTCTCTGCATTGCTGAGATTTCAGTCTGCATTGTGAAGAATACTCTTTGTCTGGTAATCATTAGACAACATCTATTCCTCTTGTGTCCTTTTGGTTTTGTTTTGTTTTCAAAAGGATTTTTGCTTTGAGAAAAGCATTTAGAAATGATGACCATCTTTATTATTTGTAGTGCTATATTCATGTAGCATATCAGGATTCCCTTACCTCAGTGGGTGTAAGATCTGGCCCTCCAGACATTGTTTTTCTCACTGGAAGATTCCCAGTAATGCCAGCCAACATGCACTATAGTAAGGAATGCTGGGATTTGAAGTTCAGCCAAAGGTTCCTCCCTCCAAGCTACCTTTTTCTGCTGTGCATGTAAATGAAGGAAATGACTGTGACGTTTAAGTCACAGCTAAAAGTACATTTCATTGATCTTGTAACACTTCAGGGGCAGGCCCATATTTTTTTCCAGAGATACTCATCTTCATTTTGAAGTATTCATTTCTTCATTGTCAAAGGTGATCTGAGCCTTTAGCTTTATGCTTAGTATGAATTCTTGCTCAATGCTCTCAAATACATATGAATCACTGCTAGTTCAAGCAATCCCTCTCCAGCTTTCTTTATGTCACACAAATCAGTTTCTATAATGTTCAGTGGATTGATGTTTGCATAGCATTCTTCTTGGATGAAAGGTACAATAAAAGAATAACTCTATTCTTAATCCTTTCAGTCACCTCTTTGTATCTCTGGCCACATCAGTGATGTTAATTCTTCCTCTTCCTCTTCCATACTAGAAACTATTTATTTAATCCACCTACTTTTAGCACTTTGAATAATATCCGTGGCCATTCTAGTAATTATTCACTTGTGTCCTTCCAGGTACTTGTACAGTCATCTGGCATGATGTTTGAGTGACATGTGGGAAACAAGAAATTCTTAGATGGCCCCAAAGGTTTTTTTATATGTATATATTAGCATTGTAAAATATTTATACAATCTACATGGAATGAACTCAGATTGAAACTGCTAGAAGACATTAAGTTTGCTGAGAGATTTGGTTTGCCAACATACTGCAAAGCACTCAAAAGCTTTGTTGAACCTGTCTTCAACAACGTATACCATACATCAAATGTGTCCTTAATTCCTGCATCCAACAGAAGTTACTGTGTTATCATAAATGTTGTGAAATAATTATGCAAATGGAACAAATTATGATATACGTGCATAATAATAACACAAACCAGTTCATTTGCATAGGGACATTTTTAACACACATATTATCTTCCTCTTGCCTTGTCATCCCAAGACATTTATGTTCTCAGGAATCATTGTGAAAAGGAACTCTTGTAATGATATTATCAGTTCTCTCCACCTGTTGGCTTGTCATGTACTTTAAATATGTGAAGAGAAAATTCTTACTTTTCCCATCATTACTCATTCAATACAATGCCTGAATATCAGGTTCTATATGCAAAGGATTCAGGGGCGGGTTTCAAAACTGTCGTTACCGGTTTGTTCGTGGGCGTGCGTACATGCACGACGCTTCTGCTCCACCCACCCACCACCGTCGCTACCGGATCGCCCGATCTGGGGCGAACTGGTAGCAACCCACCATTGAAAGGATTCCCAGGTGAGAGATCTTGCATGTGCACAGACTCCTTTTTTCAAATTCATGTCAGGCATAGTCCTAGCACAGCATGCCATGTCAGGTAAAGAGGGAGCATGATATAATGTTCACCCATTCTATGCATTTATTCTACATATGGGATCAGTTTATAAAAGGAACTACTAAGCCAGTCCAAATGCATTGGTTTTATAACCAAGTTTCTGAATGACTAAGAATGATGGTTCTTTTACATTCCAATAGAGGCAAAGAGAGAATTACACAATACTGTGTTGTGATGATCAAGAGTTCACAACCCATATTATTCAGGTTATGTATATAAATCAAAAGTTTTCTCCCCTGTACTGAGCATGTGTTTTATTTATAAATTTCCTGTGTATTACAGATGAAAGGAAGATTGCAATTGATTGTGTCACCCATTATGTTCATGATAATAATCTTTTGAGATATTTAATTTTACAAATGGGCTAAAAATCCAGATACATTTGAAATAAAAAATTACAATTAATTATAAAGAATCCTTCCCATGGGAAAATGCTTTTTTATTAAAAAAAACTAATAAGACTTATAATTGGACACTTGAAAGAATTAAAAGAAATTAAAAATTTAAATTAGAGAAGAATGCTTTAACTTGACTTATAGAATGAAGTAAAATATTTTAACATTGGACATACTACAGGATATTATTGGATAATGGTTTCAGAAGTTAATAGTGTCTGTAGATAGATTGTTTCCAAAAGATGTTATGGAAGAGTAACAAGTTTTATCTAACAAGATTGAGACTGAGTTGAAAGTAGATTTAAAAATGACAGGCTATTAGAATGACATGGAAAAAGATGTTATACTTGACATACTAAAGAAATTGGTGATGTTTTAATAATTAAAAGGACAGCACACTAGGAGAATGACCTGGATATTTTCCTATATTAGATTTATAAAATAGACTTGTTAAAGTGTTACAAAAATTGTGAAAAATGACAAACTAAAAATGAAAAGAAATCAAATTCTACAACATTATTTGAAAGGACTAAAGATCAATATTGTTACTAATAAAACAAAGGAATATAACATTGATTCACTTGATCAAGGCTAAAAGCGATATGTTTGATAACCATTGTCTGGTTACCCTTAATGTTGTTCTTATAACTTTTATGGCCTTTTGTTGTAATCAGCACTAAAATGATTAGCCTTTGTGGAGTTGTTATAGATAAAGGGTATGAGAAAAGATCATTTATAACATTTATTAAGAGAAGACAATAAGTTATCAAAATTATTTATGCTAGTAATGAATGTTGGAAGTAACTTTTTATATATTTCTTTTTCTTCTCATTTTCTTATTTTTTTTCTTTCCTATTTCTTTTTTCTCCTTTTTTGCCCATTTTTCTTTTTATTCATTTGTATTTTTTAATTTGAATTTGCTTTTATTGCTGAAATTATAATTCTAAATAAAATTACCATTAAAAAAAAGAAAACTAAACTGTTGCTCCAGGTTTTGGATTACAATAAATGCTGAGTCCCTGCAGAATGTATTTATCTGAAACATTGTCATTTCCAGATGCTCATGTCTTCTGTTTCTTACTATTTTATTGGTTTATTACTCTTCAATCTGTTAAACTGCCCTATATCTTATGGAGCTCTAAATCTACAGTGAATGGATGAATAGATGGTTGAGTAGAAACTATTCAGTACATTTTCAATAGCCATAAAGGTAAAGGTAAAGGTTCCCCTCACACATATGTGATAGTCATTCCCAACTCTAGGGGTGGTGCTCATCTCCATTTCAAAGCCGAAGAGCCAGCGCTGTCTGAAGACGTCTCCATGGTCATGTGGCCAACATGACTAAATGCCAAAAGCACACAAAACGCTGTTACTTTCCCACCAAATATGGTCCCTATTTTTCTACTTGCATTTTTTACGTGCTTTCTAACTGCTAGGTTGGCAGAAGCTGGGACAAATAACAGGAGCTCACCCTGTTATGCAGCACTAGGGATTCGAACCACTGAACTGCTAACCTTTTGATCGACAAGCTCAGTGTCTTAGCTACTGAGCCACCACGTCCCTTTTTCAATAGCCATAGTCAGAAGCAATTTCAAGAATTGGGAAAAAAAAGGAACTTAAGGTCACAGTATCATATCCCCATTTACAACCAAAGGGGACAGCAGAATTTTTTACAGGGAATCGCTGAAAATTCAAGAATAGCTTTAAAGTAGAAGATGTAGTTCAAGATAAATATGAACTAATACAATTTGCAACAAAATATATTCCTACTTTCATATAATTCTATTTTACATATTTTTACATATTTACTGAAATCACAGAGTCTTTGGAATAAGCAGCCAATTCAGTACAAATGTTGATGAAGATATGATTTCAGTGAAAAGGCAAAGTCAGTGCTGACTACTAGTGATATCCACAGGAGGAGGATCAAAATCGGAATGATAGACATGATGGTAATAATTTATGACCTGTCTCTTTTCTGAATATATGTGATATTGATACAAGAGGGTGGGGCTTGAACTGCAACCAGCATTTTATGATTTCCCCGGATATTGCTGTAAAGAATCACAAAAGAAATATTTTTTTAAAAAAGAAGTAATTGTTATTCTATCCTGTTCTATCTGTGGATTTTCTGTGGACATCTAACTGGGCAGGGTTGAAAAGGAATGCTATACTTGATCAGTCTTTTGGCTTGGGGAAAAAAAGCATCTTCTCACAGATGAATAGAGAGGCCATTGGTTGCAGAAAGTGAATGGTCTCAGTTGATGGCTTTATGTGCAGATGGAAAGGACTTGTGGGTTGGAAGCAGTTTATGAACCAGGAATTTGTTATCCCAGTTTTCAAAGCATAATTCAAACAGTCTGAAATCAAACGACTTTACCTTTTTATGATGTTATAGTGCTTCAGAGGCCTGATACATCTTTATCATACAAACTAGTTTGCAACCATAACAATAATCATTGAGGCTGTCCTGAAATAAACTTTTTCTACAATGAGAGAGGGGGGGGGGAGGGAGAGAGAGATTTAAATAATTTCCTGATATATTTTGTGTGTGGGATATTTTTGGTCCTTAGATTGTACCATTTCTTAGTATTGATAATAATTTCTATTACTATTCTATCCGTGTCTGTCAAACTAATTGTTATTTACTAAATTTATATGCTGTCCCAACTCTCAACAACCCTGGGTAGCTCACAATAATAACATAAATTAAATATTGATAAAACATATGAAACAAGGAATTTCACTCCTCCCTGAAAAAGGCCTAAAGAACAGAAGTGTGGGAGACATCTGGATCTTGAGGGAAACCTTGCTCCAGCACTGCTATCGAGAAGGTGCACTTCCGGGGTCCTGATGGATTATATTATTTAAGGGAAGGAACCCAGAACAAGCCAATTCTTCAGTATCAAATTGGCTAATCAATCAAGGGCAGGCGCTTCCCCTTCCTCAAATCTTTCTCCCTGCACATACTCAGTTTCAGCCACTTTCTATATGCAGACAGACATGCCAAACTTGACAGACAATGAACAATGTGAAGGTCCATAGCTACATTTTGTCCAAAACCCCTTATTTGACATTCCTGGAGCCCCTCCAATGATAGTTACTAGAAATAATTGCAACTTTTTTTCAGAAAACATGGGAAACCCCTTTGGAACATTTTGTCCCCCCCCCCCCCCCCGGACTTAGGTCTCCTCCAGGTTTTGTAAGAACCTAAAGACCTGGCTCAGCCAATTGTCTTGGGACTCCAAAGGAAGGGCTTCAAGTTGGAACTGGCTTGCAAATATATATCAGAAACCACCACCCCTCATCCTATTCACTCCCTCCCTATCTTTTTACCTATCTTTTTTAGCTATCATACTTTGTATTTTACATTTTGTATTTTATGGTGTAAGAAGAAATATCCTTCTGGGTTCAGCTCTAAGTTTCCACACTGGAAACATGGACACTGCTTGGAAAGATGGTTTAATGGTGGACAGGATCACATGGTTTGAGTTCCTGAACAGAAAAGGGGCGAGATGCTGTGAGTCCCTGGGTTTTATGCCCTCTCTGGCTTTGAACTTCCTGGAGCCCCGAAAGAGTATCCTGATTGGTTGTCAGACTCCCAGGGGGTGGGGGTCTTAGCTAGCCTTGCTGACTGATGTAATCTTCCCAGGTGCCATGTGGTGAGTTTCTGTTGCTAGATGGGTCCTATTGTGTTAGTTTCTCTTGCTAGATGGGTCCTATTGTGCTGCAGATGATGGTCCTTTGACAAAGGATTGGGTTTCTGCCTCTGGCCCATTGACAAAAGGGGAGGAGGCAGGAAGGTGGGAGCTGCTTTGTCTTTAAAACATGTTTCTCCATTTCTCATCCAGGGAAATATATTCTGCCTTTTTAATATTTCCCAAAATATTTCATTCCTCTAGGAAAGGGGTGGGTGCTAACTTCCTACAATAGTTTTGTAGCATTATATTTATATAATTTTATTTTAATATTGTAGTCTGCCCAAAGTTACCCTGTGGTAAGATAGGCATCCAATAAATTTGATGATAGATGAGAGAGAGAGTAGGGGGGAGAGAGGGAGGGAGAGAGATAAACACAATATAATATAATCTCTCCTCCATAAATTTGACCAACAATAATAAAGGAACAAAGGACAAGCTATTTTTCCAAAGATCAGAAAAAATAAATTCTTCTTCTGTGAGATGGCTCCACCCACTTTTTAACACTACTCTCTTCACTGCCTCTCCATTAATATTAAGTGGATTTCTCCCTTCTCCCCGGGATAAAGTAAGCTCTCTGTATATCAAAGGAAAATCCAATAGGTATATTTTCTACAAAGGCCATTATCACTGTCCAGGGATTTTCACAAATCATTACAACATAACAGAATTACAGCTTCATTTTAGTCATCCTATTTACAGTACATAAGTTGACATGCTTCAGAAAATGTTATATATTCTGTATAACACCCTTTAATTCAACACTTTGCACTAGAGTTGCTTTCTATGAGCCTGATCTAGCAATCAACTCCCCTTCTTGAAATATGAGATTACTAGCCCTTGTAGTATCCTCCCAGTTATCATCATTCTCTTCATTTTCTTCATTAATATTGGCAGTAATCTGAAACTAATTAATATATTTGGCTTTCAAAAATACTTTTGAAAAAGTACATGATGGCTTGTAGTGAACATATTCATCTGGCAACACTAAGATAGAGCTTATCTGATTGATTAGATTCTCAGAAGACGTTTTACCCTTCCAATTTCAGATGAGCTATCCGCAAAGAACTATCATATTTTCAAAGATACATTCTCCATGGAATGTATGTACACAATTTTAAAGCAAAAATTAGAACGATTCCCTGTTCCTTTAAAAAAATCTGTATTTTAATATATAGATATTTATTTGTTGCAGCTTTGTTTTTTGGTAATAAAGATCTTACAAGTTTAAAAATGTCAATCCCATATGATTCAATTTAATTACTGTCCCAGATTCTGGTAGATGAAAGTAAACATTTAAAACAGGAAGTAATATAATTTCAACTTTAGTTGTAATGATTAATCTAATGATCAACTAATTAATCAGTGAAGCGTTTGAAACGACAGGTCTTTTAAAAAAATATAATTCCCCAAATGTATATATTTTGCATCCGAGGTTTTAGCTGGGGAATTTAAAAAGATAGCTATTAGATGAGTCCCTCTATTATAGATTTCACTGGCAGTTCACATCATATTACTTGGGATTAAATGTCTGATAGAATATTCTCACAATTTTTAACATATATATTATTAGTTCCTTAACATCAAACATTTACTTCCTAACCCTGTTCTGGAGAACTGGTAGCAGAAATTTTGAGTAGTTCAGAGAACCGGTAAAATACTACCTTTGACTGGCCCCGCCCCCATCTAGTCTCTGCCTCCAGAGTCCTAGCTGATTAGGAGGAAATGGAGATTTTGCAATAACCTTCCCCTAGAGAGGGGAGGGAATGAAGATTTTACAGTATTAATTAATTAATTTAATTAATTAATTAAATTTATATGCCGCCCCTCTCTGAATACTCAGGGCGGCTAGAAGTATCCTTCCCCTGCCATGTCCACCAAGCCACACCATGCCCACCAAGCCACACCACATCCACCAAGCCATGCCCACAGAACCGGTAATAAAAAACTTTGAATCCCACCACTGCTCAGCTTCTGTTGAATAGTGACAGCTTCACTGTTGCTCTGAAACAGTGAAGCTAAAGAATTTCATATGACATTATTTTTCTGATTCTATAGCAATAGATATCCTACGTGGCTATAGGCCACAACAAGTTATTTTAGAATTAGAAGCCAATATGAATATCCAGAGTAATATTGTTGGAACATCTGGGCATCTGAAACAAGCCAGTCTGAACGTCACTGCTCTAAAGTACCTTTTCAGAATATTTGAAACAAATTCTCACAACAGGCAAAAGTCTGAAGTATGTTTTTTTCCCCTCTCTAGGCATTTCCATTCATAGAAGTCAGTTGCCTTCCTAAAGCTCTAGGTATCCTAATCACGTAGAACTATTATTCTTCCTTTGATCTTAGCCAAGAATGCTTTTTTTTCAATTTAGGAAAAGAAAAGCCAGAATGGGAAAGAATACATGTCAGAAAAAAGTTATCTCTGGCCTTGTATTCCTTTAACCTTCAGAATTATTTAAACCATTAAAATACGCTAGACAGCAGAAAATACTACAAGGAGCTGCAATCTGTATACTACTTTATGTACACTGAGAGCATATGCACCAAAGACAAATTCCTTCTGTGTCCAATCACACTTGGCCAATAAAGAATTCTATTCTATTCTATTCTATTCTATTCTATTCTATTCTATTCTATTCTATTCTATTCTATTCTATTCTATTCTATTCTATTCTATTCTCTATTTGGGACCTTTGCATGTCCTATTTGGCTATCCTGCTCCATCTGCAGGTTCATTGGAAGCAGCAGATTTGTTAGATTCGCAGATACACATTTGTTCTACATTATATTATTGTAGTGAAATGTTTTGACAGAAGAAGCTCTGCAGGATTCTTCAGGAGCTATTACAAGAAAAACTTACAGTGACCACAATAACTCATTCTCATTAATCTTGTTGCACAGTGTGATGGAAAAGGCTTACAGTGTATTTGCTAAGGAAAAAATAAACAAATAAACAACTTTTATTGATTTCTTGCTTTTTACTATTTTAGTAGTGGATATCTTATTTTAGATTATTTACTTCAGTAAAACTTAAGTCAGGTATTAAGAACACTAGGAAGACTCTAGCAATTTCCACTACTTCTTCGCTGGTCTAATGATGTGTGATTTCTCTTTTAAAATCTAAATTGTTTTAATATCTTGGTTTTCCTTTTTGCCTTTCTCTGAATTTTAATTTGTCTGAATTCTTAAAGAGAATTATCTAGAACTGGACATGTTACTCTAAGTTGGCTTTGATCAGCATAGAATAAAGCAAAATATTTTCTTGGTTTCTAAAATACACTTCTGCTGCAACATAAAAATAAAATTATTTTTGACTTTTGTCCCTCTCCCACCCATGCATCTTTTCTGAGTTTCAACAAGAATTAAAAAAACATCTTAGGCGGGAGCTCTTTAAAAATCCAAATCTTTCTTCCGTACAATTGCAAAGTAGAATTGAAGGAATTTTGCACAATATTATTCCTAATTTCTTTATCTGTAAAATAGATCACCACATCTCTAGGCAATTGCCTTTGCTTTGCGAACCAGGAGTTTATTCTATAAACTCTATCAATCCTACAAAACACTTCATCAGGTTGAATCTTTAAAATCCCAGCCAGAATTTCAGAAGATATTTTCCTTAAATCATCTCTATTATTTTCCTGCAAACCTCTCAGTCTAATCGCATATTCAGTAAAATTATGTTGCATCATTAAAACTTCTCTTTCAATCCTCTGTTGCACATTTTCTACATTACCAATCTTTTGATCAGCCTCCATTTTAGGTTTTTCTTCTGGACTATTATCTTGAGTATTTGTCAGATCCTTTTCAATTTTTTGAATTCTATTGTCCAAATTATCCTCAGTTTCTTCCATTTTAGACTCTAATAACTTAGTATTTGCATCCAACTGAATCATAAATTCTGATAAACCGTTAGCCGTTTTAAAAATCTTTCGCTCCAAAAAGTCAAACTTAGATTTCACCAGTTCTTTAATTTCCTGCTTAAATTTTTCAAGATGCTGATTCACAATCTCATCCCTTCTTACAATCTCCTCTAAGAGAAATTCTATTATGTTAAAATCAGGTTTCTGAGACTGGAGAGTTAGAACTTGTTCATGTAATTTGTTAATGGGGGAATCCCCCCCCCGCTAACTGTTTATCTGACTTTATAAGTTTCAATGCCATGTTTCCACCCAGACAAGCTTTATTAGAAAAGAAAAAAAAAAAAGCTTCTTTCCAACCAAGATCAATATCAGATCTCCAGGAGAAGAGAAAAAGAAGAGAAGAGTGAAGTTGTGTCTTCAATTGATATTTATTCCACTACTTTGTAATAATGGGAAACGGAAGGACTTTCCCTTTCAGCCTCTCTTCAAGCCGCGGCAGTCGCCATTTTAAAAATCTTTTTTCCTTTTTCCTTTTTCTTTCTTAAATAGCTTAAATAACTTTTAAAAAATAAGTAAAATACTTGCGCTTCAGGATCGCAGGTCCCGCTCACATCTTCTTTAATTAATTTATTAAATTTGCAGGCTTGCTTTTGCCACCTGGCTCTGCATGTAGCAGAGGTCTCCCAAAGCCCGGAGCATCGGCTGGGGATACGGGGAGTCTCTTCCGCTCCATCCCAAAAGTAAAAGAAGAACTTTTGGGATTATGCAGAGAGCTCTACCCACCCCAGCCGGCTCTATCTCCGTTTCCTCATGGAAACGGAGTTTGTTCGAGCCGCCATTCGGTTGTGAAGGCGGCTCTTACAGGCAGTGGGGTTGACGATCCCGAAAGAACGTCTGGCGGCAGCAAACAGCAAACCGGAAGTATTTGAAAACTTTTTCAATAAAAAAAAAAGAATTAAAAAAACAAAAAGGAAAAGAATTAGAAAAGAAAAAGACAGTGAGAAAGTAGTGCAAACAGTTTAAAAAGCAAAACAATAAAAAGTTTTTTTTTATTTTCTTCAATAGTTACAAATATAAAATATATTAACTTCGTGCTCTAAAATTCATGATTATTTCTACAATGATAAATAGTTCTGTCAAATCTCAAACATAAAATTTCATTTTCTTTTTGCATTCCTTAATTCCTTAATGCAAAAAGTCCACAAGGAAACCAAACTAACCAAAATCGTTTCTTTAATAAAAGCGGTCCATTTTTCTAATCTCAGATAACTCCATTAGTTTCACCATCCATTTTATATTTTCTAAATCCATATTACATTGCTGACTCATATTCAGTTTGGAATCATCTCCTATTGCAAGACCTTTTTCACAAATACTGTTACCAAACCAGGTATCCACAATCCTACATCTGTACATTTGATGTGTTTCATAAATGAAGAATTTAGCATTTGACTCTCTCAAATGTTATAATGTTATTTTCCACTTCTTTATTTTTCCTTATTGCTGGCATATTTATTTTCATTTGGAAGATGGTAAAGTATTTCTGTTTGTGAAAAACAGAAAATTTGACCCAAACCATCATAGCAAAATGATTATTCTAATACTTTCTACCATGCCCTTGAATGATCCCTCATTTCTCCAGTAATCTTAGCATCCATCCAAGACAGGGAATGCCCAAAAGACGGGGGAAAAACTAGACGTGGGAGTTTGGAAGGAGCTTCTGTTCTCTAGAGCTCCTTAATCTAATATCATTCACCTCATTTACTTATGCTCTGTTCCCTAGCCTTATTGTACATGATAAACTAGAGATAGGAAACATCTTGGACTGGGTATCTATATTAAATCAAAATAATAAGCAGGTAACAACAAGATCTGGCAATAGCTAAGAGCAAGGAAGTTAAAGAAAGAGACAGAGACACTAATTCTAGCTGCATGAGACCAACACATACAAAGCCAGAACTGAGAAGCAAATGGCAGCTTTTGCAAAGAAGTTAAAGAAGTGGAGCACCTAGTCAGCTGTTGTAAGAAGATTGCACAGACTGATTACAAACAATGGCATGTCAAAGTAGCAACAATGGTACATTGGAATAAGTGCAAGAAATGCCAGTTGCCTCCAAGCAAGAGAAAGCAACTGAAGAAAATCACAAAATACAAAGACATGCAAATAGAAGTAGAAGGCCTGTGGCAAAAGAAAGATAGTGCTGATAGTATTAGGAAACTTGGATTCCATCCCAAAACATCTGGAGCATTACTTGACCAACATTAGCTTTGATAAAATCACCATCAATCAAATGCAGAAAACAGCTTTATTTGGACCAGCTTACATTCTGCAAGGACATCTGCCTATCCCAGGTCCGTGGAAGGGACTCACTAGGTGAATAAACATGCCAAATCCACTCTAAACATCTGGCTGACTTTGTGACCAAACATAAAAATCTGTAGGTGAAGGCTAAGAATGAATTCTGATATGTGAAGCTGCTTAAAATCTGGAAGAAGGTGTAAACAGGCTTATAAAATCTTACGGCTTATGAAAGTAGAAAAAATATGAAAAGAGGGGAAAGATTTTTTAAAAATCCTATCAGTAATGAGTGTTCTGGGTGGATTGTAAAGATGAATACACTAGAACAGTAAAACAATCAAAGAACAATTTACTGGCCATTGGCTGAAGAAGGAAAGAAGGGAGGACTTGTGTTCTGAGCCTTGTCCTTTAAAAAATATTCAGAGAAACTAGGCCAGCTGCAAGCAGATTGATCAGGTTATTAGAAATTAAATCTTAGAAAGAGAGATTGAGAGATCTGGATCTGCTTAGCCTTCAGAAAAGAAGATTAAGATGGAAAGGATATCATAACACTCTTCAAACACCTAAAAGCAATTTGAATACACAGAAGGTCAAAAACTACTTCTATGTCGCCCCAGTGTGTAGGACACAGAATAAAGTTTTTAAGTTGCTGAAAAGCAGATTGCAGCTGACTGTTAGGGAATACTTCTGAGAGTAGTTATGATATTGGAATTGATGATACAGAGAGGTGATGGACTCTTCTTTTTTGGAATATTCAAAGAGAGGCTAGACAGCTATTTGTCATGAATTCTTTTTTTTTTAATTGAAAAGTTTTATAAGAAATACAAACAATTTTCTCCCCCCACCCTTTCCCCCTCCCCACATAATAGAAAACGTACATTTTCTTATACATAATAAATCCTACATATACATGTTTCCCTTAAAGAAAGCATTAAAATAAGACATTTTAATTACATTTGGAGTTGCTCTTCTTCTCTTTCTTCCCTCATTCCACAACAAACCTTCTTCTTCTCCTCCTTTCTTTCCCTTCCCTCCCTCCTCTTCTCTCCTACTTTCTCCTTCCTCCTCTCCTACCTCATCCTACTTCCTTTTCCTTTCCCCCACTTCTCTCTTCTTTTCCCCCTTCTCACCTTCACTCCTACTCCTGTCCCCTTCCCTTCCTCCTCTCCTTTCTTCCATTCCTCTCCCTCCCTCTCCTCTTCCTACCCTCTCCTCCTCTCTCCTTTCTAACTTCTTTGCTGTGAAATATTCTCCTCCTTTAGTATCTGAGCAACTCCTGTATTCTAATCGTAGATACTTTTTTCAGTTTCTTTTCAGATTTATTCTATCTATCTGCATTATCATCCCAATTGTACATTTATTCTTATAATCTTCTAACTATTGCAACTTAATATTATGATTTTATTTATTATTACATTTCCCCCACATCATTTCATTATTTATACATTCCCCCACATTTACTTTTCTGTTAAAACATTTCTCTATTCACCACTTTTTTTCCACCCCAACCCTTATCCCCCCCTCCCCACCCCCACCCCCCTGACTTCCCAGAGCAAAAACAGGGTTTTTGTCATGAATTCTTGAGAGGCCTAAATAATTCCAACATGATGGTTTGGGGAGAAAGAGTAGAACAAAACAAAACAGGAGGTAGGATGGAATGGAATATCCTGAAAGAAGAGGACGGTGATGGATTGAAATAATGAATTTCTTGTTACATTTTGCTTTTATTCAGAGGCAGATTGCAGTGGCCTATTTCTTCTTTGCAAACCATAGAGAAGGAGCATTTTCTTTGGGACTTAGTGTGTATAAATGCACTTTTTCTCTTAGGGTTGTAGTCTTGATTTTATTACTTCATTGTGCTCTACCTTTGAAAATGACTGGATACATATAACCATAATAAAATTACACAAGCATGGCTTTGACCTCTCTTTTCAAATGGTACTTAGACTCTTCCCTCACTCCCTATGGATGCCTCCACCTCCTTGGCCTATTTGCCAATACTCCCCCCCTCTCCCTTATCCTGCTACATTGTGTGAATCTTCACACAAAGAGAGTGAATTTGAAAGACAGAATATCTGCTTCTTCCCCACTCGGGAGATAAAGCATTCACTAGATAAGAGAAACTGGCAATCTGCCTTTGTCTTGTTGGTTGATATTTAAACTGGGACTCACCTTCTTGGCTGTTATATTTGTACAGATTTTGCATATTTCATGATATCACCAAGAATCTCCAGCAAAAGCTATGAGATCTTTCCCCTCCCAGCATGTGACTGCATTCTCTCTCTGCACTAAAAGTCAGAACAAATCTGTTTCAGCAGAGCAGCTTGTGCTTGTCATTTACCATATTGGAAGAGAGAGTTGACATCTCAAGGCTCTGATTCCTGGAGTGGAGTCTCATTTATCTTAATAGGACCTCCACAGATTATTTCTTCCTGCAAATCCAAAGGAAAAACTTCAGATTTGCATCATATCACAAAAATCAAAACTTACTGGGTCAAAATAACATACCTCACAGACTTGTTAGGGACAAATGGATGGATGGGAAGAAAGCATCTGTTTCTCTTTGACTTCATTGGAGGAAGGGGTGATAAACATTCATTGAATCAATGAAAATATGTTCTTCCCTTTGCAAGCAGTTACTGGAGAGAGACAGAAGGCTTTTCTGAACCACAGCTTCAAGCTGCTTGGTTCCCATATGTAAAGCAGCTGGAAATGAAACAAGCTTAAGAAATCCATTTCTGATTCCAGTCCTTCCTCCACTTTGACCAGAGTGATGGCCAGGTGTTCTATCTAAATGGCAGTTAATGTCATTGGTTTATTCCTCTGCTCCTTTCCTAGCCCATTCATGCTAGGAAAGGAAGTACTAATTGTTCTATGTTCTTAGGGCACGACTTTTGAAGATGGGAGGACTACAATTTTTAAGTTCTTTCTGTCACTTGGGCTAGAAGGAAAACTGACAGATGATGATTATAATGGTCAGCCATTAAGTTAGTATTGGGTCTTAGTGACCACATAGATAGATTTTTTTTTCCTGAATGAAAGGTTCCCAACATGGTCCTTAAGGTCTTTCAACAGACCTTTCAATAGTGAATGAACTTCTTAATTGAGTCCATTCACAATTGAATCCAAGCTTGTTTTTCTCCTCTTTCCTTATAACTTTCTCATCATTTAGAAACATCTAGAAGGCTTGTATAGAGAGGTGGCATCAGACAGAGAGGAGGAGGTACTGGAGCATCCCATTTTAATGTATTTTAATCATGCATTTATTAATACTTAGTACATAGTAATAACTTGACATAGTAATTACTTGACATAGTAATAAGTGCCTTGACTGCTGGTTGACCCATTGTTAGGAGAAGATGACAGCAGTAGTGAAAATGAAACCATTTGCTTTCCTCCTTAGGAATGCCTTCTCATCAAGGGGATTTTATTATTTAGGAATCTTTTAGTGTAGGAATGCTAGTGATACAGACTAGCTACAGACACATTAACATGACTTCTAAGTTTTCGTTGAATCTAATCCTTGGTTGAACTGTGTTACTATGACTACTAATTATATATGCATGATGTATGCATGATGTTGCTTTTTTATTATTGGTTTATGATAATGTATGCTTTTGAATTTTATAAAAGAGGATCTACTTCAAGCAGGAGCGTGCCTATTTTGTTTCTGGGTAACCTTTTATTTGCAAATAAAAGTCTTATTCCTTGTGGTTCATTGGACCTGTACTTAGGTAAAAGAATCTGAGTTTTCTGGGGCAACAGAGGCAATGACCTTTGGTTAACAAATGACCTTTGTTAACCAAAAAAAGGGTACAATGTTGGCTGATGTGGCTGACAGGGTATCAGTTTTGAGTTCGATAATGATGACTCATATTCCTTGGTTTTTTTCTAAAGCCAGCTTCAGATTCACATTTGACAAACTCACTCAGTTTCACTCAGTTAACAACAACCCAAATGACAAAATGACCAGCATTTCATTATCCCATTCCCGATATCTGCAAAATAAGCCACCAATGAAAGGTCCCACCCTTCATGGCAGGCAGCCCTGTAAAAATGCCTGCCAGATCACACAACAACCAGTTGGTAGGGAGGTGTTTGAATAAGAGAGAATGAAGTGTGGCTGGTGGACTAGACTGCCCTACTTGCACTTGAGAAGGGAAACCATTAGTGTTGATATAGACCGAAAACCTGGATGAAGGTCATATTTTCAGAAAGCTGGGGTTGGACAGGACAGAAACAGAAGTTTAATAGAATAATAGAGTAGTTAAGGGACCTTGAAAGTCTTCTAGTCCAACCCCTTGCTCAAACAGGAAACTCTATACCAGTGATGGCTAACCTTTTTCTCTTTGTGTGCCAAAAGTGCTCGTGCTCGTGCTCGTGCGTGGCAGTGTGCGTGCGTGCCGGCACCCATAATGGAATGCATGCATCCCCATGCATGACCCCCCTGCACATGATACACACACACCTGCGCATGCCCTCCAGGGGCCGGAGATGGGCCCATTTCCAGACTTCTGGGAAGCTGGTTTTTCACCTTCCCGCATGACCCCCCTTCCCGCATGCACACACATCTCCTGCATGCACCCCGCCCCCAGCTGGCCAGTGGGAGGTGCGTGCGCATGGGCAGTGGAACTAAGCTCGTCAACGGCTTGCGTGCCCGCAGAGAGGGCTCTGCGTGCCACTTCTGGCACGCATGCCACAGGTTCGCCATCACGGCTCTATACAATTTCAAACAAATGGTTGTCCAATCTCTTCTTAAAAACCTCCAGTGCTGGAGCATTCACAACTCCTGAAGGCAAGCCATTCCACTGATTAATTATTCTTACTGTCAGGAAATTTCTCCTTAGTGTTATGTTGAATCTCTCTTTGACTGGTTTCCATCCATTGCTTCTTGTCCTGCCCTCAGGTGCTTTGGAGAATAGGTTGACCCCTTCTTCTTTGTGGCAGCCCCTCAAATATTGGAACACTATTATACTGTTACCCCTAGTCCTTCTTTTAATTAAATTTGACCTATCCAATTCCTGAAACCGTTCTTCTTATCCTAAATCCAGTTTCTAAATCAGCTCACATAAGACAATATCATCCATTCCTGCTGTCTAGAAACAGTGGGTGCTTTATCCTCATGCTGGAGCAAATGAGAAACATGAATGAGCCCAGAGGCAAGGAACAGACAGAAGGAAAGAATCTAGAAAAAGACTTCAGGAATAAGCAGAGAAATCATGTGGCTTGTCAAAAAGATTTTTTTTTTCTCCATTGACCAATGTGGCATAAAGAACATGCCTTGTACTCTTGAATTAAAAATTAGAATATCTGGTAAATTAGGAATTTCTTTCAGAAATGGAACTGAGTGCAACTTTCCACCAAAATGTCAGTAGGAAAAACCATCTGCTTTTGCTGCCTGCTTATTTGCCTGTTGTTTCAGTGTGCCCACTAACATTAGTCTGAGAATTCTCTCCACTATTAAGTTTTGTTATTCACCAGCTATTTTTCCCCTTCCTTCTGTCATTAGAATAAACTGCATATTCATCAAGAGATTAGAATTGCAGAAACTGACATACTTCTTACATTGAGGGATTGGGAGACAGATCCCAGATTGTGTCAACAAGCTTTCATTGTTGATATATGGATATTGGATTTTCTTTCCTTTGCATCCAGCATTTTGGAGAAGAGAAATCATCAGAGACATTAATAAATATACCTGGCCAAAAATTCTAAGCCATTACTGTTAAGAAATATATTTTAATTATATTTACTTTCATAAAATTATAGCAGCATATCAAACCTGTAAAATTCTTATAGGAAATGAGTGAATGAATGAATAAGACATGCATGCTAATAGGAAAATATAATGAAGGAATAAATATAGAGATGAGGAAAAAAAGAGCAGTAGTTCTATATAGCTAAGGAAATAAAGTAGTCTTGATGGATATCCAGAATTTAATCCCTTAGATACTTAGTATGTATATGATGAGAAAAATGAAGATTTGATATATTATTGTTGTTTAGGTATTACAGCGTTGTAAAAAGGGAATTTAGACTATGCATAATTGGTCCCATTTAATTTTATGTATTTAATGCTGCTATATTGTATTCTTGTTTTCTTGTATATGTTAGATATACTGAATATGTTTTATTATAAAAGGCAGAATATAATTATTTCAGTCCAGAATAACAGTTATGGTATCTCTAAGATCATAGGACATACCAGACAAAAGCTAAACTTAGATATCTTCTGCAAAAATATTCACAACTGAGTTCTACTCCAGCTTCAGAGTACTGACATGTGGAGGGTATATAAAGAGAGAAAATGCACATTTTAACAGTATGGTATGGTACTTAAGTGTTGGGATAGGTCTGAAAAGACACAGATTTGTGTTCACCACCAACCTAGGAAGCTCACTCCTGGACTTTAGAGTAGTCATGGATTCCTAAGTCTTAGAAGGAGCCATTTAAGTGATCAAATCCAGTTTTCTGCTCAAAACAGGAAAGGAAGCATATCCTTCAAATGAAGGAGAACTTGCCATCTCTTCAGTCACCATTTTTCTATGTTGAACTGCTTTCCCCCTAACATTTAAGTGCATTTTCCTTTCTGTGCTAAATCCATTACTCTGTATCCTGCTGTCTGAATACGAGAACAGATTTTAATCTTCTACTGCATGACTCCTTTGAAATATTTGAAAAGTGCTATCATATCCTCCCATACCAATACAATATTTTTTGAAATGTATACATACTCAATCCTTTCTATCAATCTTCATTATTTCTGGTCCCCTCATCATCCTCTGGATATCTTCCAGTTTCCTCCTTATACAGTGGTCTCTCAAACCACACAATGTACGTGAGGTGAGATCTCACCAAAGCAGAATAGAGAGGAATGATTACTTTCCGTAGTTTGGAAATGGTGTCTCTAGGTTTGTGGTTTAGAACATAATTTTTCTTTGTCTTCCACCACAACATATTGCTGAAACATTTGAAGAATCATACTGCACATAATTCTTGTGGAAATGAAACAAATGTAAGCCACCTTTAGCTCCTGAAGGAAAGGCCAGATAGAAACCTAACAGCAAATGGGTGGTTTTTCTTTCACTGTTGAGCAAGAAATTGTTCAACTTAAAAAAATAATAATAAAAAATAATAATAATCGTGTGAGGGATGAGCTGAAGCTGGGAGGGAAGATGAAGCTATTCACCCTTCCTCTCTTCCATCCTGATGTGCACTTGGCAGGGTTTGGGAGAGGGTGATTTATCTGCTTTTAACTTTTCCAAACATTGTAGTAGAACAGCTCCAAATATCACCTTTAAAGATTGCACAGAAGGAGGAATTTCATTTGTACAAATCTCTCCTGCAAAGACTGCTTTGATACAAAAACACCATCCGGTAAAACTCTTCCTTCTGTATTCTTAAAAAAGGGGTCAAAAACCTTGGGATCAGGATCTGAGAACCCTACTCACTTTGCAAAGGAAGAAATATTATTAATGTTTCTGCTACTTTTTACCTTGAAATGAGTGATCTAAAGGCTTCTGATGCACATAAACAAGATCAATTTACTGTGACAGAAAGTGAACAGTTGAGAGAAGATGGCAAATTCAGTTTGCTTCACTGCTAGTTTGTTTCAATTTTATCTTCCCTCCCTATCCTCCTGAGCAAATCCACATATTTTTATGGATTTTATTGCTTTAATACACAACAAAAGAAAAGAAAACATATAAAGTACAAAGGAGCCACCCCATAAATTTAGAAGGAGGAGATACAAAAACAACAACTACCAAAATACAAAAACATAAAATACAGCAGATGGTTGTATATAATTAAGAAATATTGCAGTTCAACTTTTTAACAAATAATTACAGGTTAGCAATGTATAGTCATATTGTAGTTTTTTCACAGTACCAATAAAGAGTTATGTCTCTTCTTATTTAATGACTATAATTCATTTCAGTGAAGTGGTCACTAAGTGAATATGTGATTGAGATGCTATGAAGATTGCTGATTGCTGCTATGTCTTTTAGATAAAATTTTGTGTCCTCTCACTCTGGCATGTGAGGTTGCCAGGTATAGAAATTTGGTTGTAAATGTACACATTGGTAAGAAAATTATTTGGCTTTTTTAAATTATCATTGACTATCTTTGTATTTGTGAACAGTCACTAATTGAGGTAATCACTTAATGAGGACTGGCTGTAATTCAAAGGCTGAAACATTTGTTAAAATGTTTATATTTGTTAAAATCAGATTTTGACATCTGGTGATTCAGTATCTTTCCAAGAACTCATTACAGTATTTTTTCCCCTACAATAATCTATGAATGATAGCTCCAAAGTTTTCATAAATAAATCCCTTAGTTTAGGAACGTGGTTCAATAATGCATTGGAGAGTTAGGTTTAAACTGTCTTCCTAAATTCTTATAAACAAATTAAAGAACGCTCAATTTGTAAGAAACAACCACTGAGTTTGTAGTAGATGCATTAACGTGCCTTTGGAAATATTGCATCTTCTTTACAGAAAGGTAATAACTAACTCTTTGCATTCAACTACTAATGTGTACAGTGTTCTCCTGCCTCCATGTTGCTAAATTAATCCAATGCTTCTCACGCTTGGCAACTTTAAGATGAGTGAACTTCAACTCCCAGAATTCCCCAGCTAGACAGCCTGCCAGCCAGCTTCCTCTACAAAGTGCCTATCTTTGAATTGAACATTTCAGTTTTATGTATTTCAGAAGTTTCTTTCTAAGAGATAACAGCATAGCAAAGACTCAAAACTAGAAATCTCTCATCTGCAGAAATCTTACACTATACATCAGAGGTCTCCAACCTTGGCAACTGTAAGCCTGGATGACCTACAGGCTTAAAGTTGCCAAGGTTCGAGACCCTTGCTATACATTATAGATCCTTTTTAGGGATGGAATCTTGTAGGTCACATTCAGCTCTCATTGGGAAAATAATGTTTTGTTGCAAAATAGACTTCATTTTTACATAAACAAGGATGTATTTTTTTAAAAATGTTACTGTTACCTTTATATCTTTTATTTTTATGGACTTGTGCTTCTTTATTTTACTTTATTTCTCTGTAGCAAATCAGAAGCCCAATTTCTCTTGTGTTTCTATTTATTTCCTTATTTTAAGTTATGCTGTATTTGGTCTAAAAAACTGTTCTTATACTGCAATGCAGTGCACTATTTTTAAAATTTCTATTTCTTATCTTATTTGCCGAACTTCCTGGAATGTATTACAGGTTTTTTATACTTAAGCTTTTGTTTGTAACCTTTTAATTTTCACTCTCAATATTTATTAACTTTTTTTTCCTTCTCCAAACACAGGGAAGAAGCTTTACTCCTTATTTATCTCATACCTCCTCCTCCTCCCACCTCCCCTTCCCCCTGCCTCTCCTCATCACAGGCCAATATAGCAGGTTGTAACTCAGTTGAAGGATAGCCAAACCACTCTTTCTCAAATTTGTCAATTTTCAGTTGTGTTGACTTCAACTTCCAAGATTTTGCACCCAGCATACTGGACTTCCCAGACTTGCTTGATTTTTTTAAAAACACAATATCCTTTAAAATATTTTTTCTTCTCTGCTGTGGACATAGTCATTTTTCTACAGTCTATGAAAGATAACTCAAAATGTATATTGGCTGGACATAGTCTTATATGGTATTTTTAGATTAGGTGTTTGAAGAACTGAATGATCTTGAATATAATATTTCTGTGCTCCCTATAGTGGAAATCACCTATGATGGGATGACCTGTATGATTTGTTATTTTATTGTCCAGGCACTTTTGAGGGACAACCTTGATATACCTTCTCCCTTGAAAAAGACAAGAAGGGACTGAGGATCACACTCACCAATTTTTTTTGAACCAAGTGTTCAAAGGGGCAAGATAATGATGCAAAATGAGCAGAGCCACATCACAAAGGTACAATAGGTAAGAATTAGATATCAATCACTGAGTGATTGATTTGATCCGGTTTGATTTGACTTTCATTTCATTTGGGTGTCCCATGACCTGGATGACTGAGAATCTTTATACCATTTGGGTGGTATTGTAATGCATTTATTGCTTCAGAATGATGGAAAAGTATGCCTAACTTATTAAACTTGTATGCTGCCCGACTCTCAAGAGCTCTGGATAACCTATTGGCTTTTGCAATTTATTAGATTTATCCACTTCCTCAGGCCAAACAGGCTTTAGGTAGTTTATTGACAGTAATACTAGGTAATCATAAACAATCATTATTTAGGTGGCACTAATGCAGAGTCAGTAAGTGCCACATTTTTACTATCTTTTAGGAGGCCTTGAGTATGTGGATGGGCTTTCTTGTTCAGGAGGCATTCTGTTCCATGGAAGGAAAGCCTCCTCAAAGAATAATTACCTCTACTGTACTTCTTGATAAATGGGAAGTCCCATTTATCAAGATAGAAAGTGCTTCGTAAATGCCAAGATCAGGCAGGTAGAATGTATCTATGAGAAACACTCACTTAGATCCTCAGGGCCCAGATATAAAGGTAGTAACTAGCATCCTGAATTATACTAAAACTCACTGGTATCCACTGTAGTTTTTGTAACGGTAATATGGCAGTGCTACGATTAGTTAGTGAACATGCAGGCAACTGCATTTGGGACACACCAAATATTCCAAATCATCTTCAAGAGCAGCCTCAGATAGAACAAATTTCTGTAACCTAAACAATAGGTGACAAGACCTTCTTAAGTACCTCCATTTCCAAATGCACAAACCAAAGCTGGTGAAAGGTCTTTCATCTGATTTCTCAGCAGGAGATATGTATCTAGAACAATGTTTTTCAACCGTGGCAACTTTAAGATGTGTGAACTTCAATTTCCAGATTCAATTCGCAGCCAGCATTGCATCCTAAAGGTGCCAGGGTTGAGAATGATGATTTGGAAGATTTCTAAATTATAAGCCTCCCTCTCTGCAATAAATTTATAGTCAAATTTTGCATTGTCAAATTTGATATAGCCCTTGAACCAGGAGATGTCAGAATTAATAGGTACATTTTTCTGCTAGAATAGAATAGAATTTTATTTTTTATTTTTAAAAAACATATCAATATGTGAACAGTGTGGCACTTGAGTGTTATACATTTTAGAATAGAATAGGGTAGGGTAGGGTAGGGTAGGATAGGATAGGATAGGATAGGATAGGATAGGATAGGATAGGATAGAATTCTTTATTGGCCAAGTGTGATTGGACACACAAGGAATTTGTCTTGGTGCATACACTCTCAGGATTGAGACTGAGTTTATTTCTCTCCAAAGGCTTCCCAATATACAGGGGAGAACTTCTACCACATCTCCTATTGGGCCCTGCTTGCAGATACATAGCAGATATCTCAATGATATCTTATTTATAATTGGCAGATAATATATCCCAACATCTTAGAAAGATCTCAACCTCCTCCCTTATCACTACTGATTGGATCCACCCAAACAGGTAGGAGTGAAACCTTTATAACATGACATTTCCAACTCCCAAACCTTGGAAGCAGTCCAGAAGGAAAGTATGATTTCTATTATCAAAGACTACTGAGAACTCTTGGAATGCAAGGATCCAAATTATGCCCCAAATCCTCCATGAAAGTGACCTGTGTATGGTTTGCATCCCATACCTAGGCCTGAAACCACATTCCTTTGAACCAGTTAATTTACACCCTCCAGAGCACTCTGTAAATTACAACCCTACCACTTTCTCACTTAGTACTCCCTCCCCCAACATTATAGCAAAGATTCAGTTTTTGTTACCGTGTTTCCCCGAAAATAAGACCTGTCCTATATTTTTTGGGAGGTCTTATTATTTTGGGGAGCATGGAGCAACATGGAGCTCCTCTTGCCTTCTTACCTGATTTCCAGCTCTGTGTTTAAATACTTTCGGGGAGGGCTTATTTTCGGGGGGATGCTTATTTTAGCACATGCGCTCAAAAGCCCGATTGGACTTATTATCAGGGGATATCTTATTTTCAGGGAAACAGTGTATCTATTAGCTCTAGATTCAAGACTGACTTTTTGAGGAGTGGGCAGATTAGTCTCTCTTTCCTTGCTGGAACATTCCCTTACCTCAGGTGAGCAGAGCTCCTATCTTGATTCTAACTATATGTACCAGGCCAGCAATGATTTGGTATGAGCCCACAGTTATCATGGCCTTGAGCACTCAAGTTGTCTTTGTCTCAGAGAATTAAAATTATAGCAAAAGGCTCTTTCTGGGGCCATTAAAAGGTGACTTGGGACTGCAATTTATTTCATTTTAAATAAAGAATCCCTTTTAATGGGAGTATATTTTGTTCTGGGCTCTGTACACACTTCCATGCTGGAAAATATGTAAATCAATTTCACAGATTCCTCCAGTACTTTACTTAGAAACAGCAGAAGATGAAAGACATGCAAATCTTTATGTAGTAATGTATTAATACATAATTGCAAAAATTATTTGATAGGTACAATAAATTAGAGTTTAGAAAGCAGGCTTGGGACTGACATTTGATGCCTCTCTTTTCAATTTTGTATGCAGAATCAAGGCATATAAACACCTCTGTAATGCATGCTGAATGCCTGTGATGAATAGAACTATATACTCATAGTTCATTTTTGCAATGTTAACAATACGCTATTTAGCTTCACGACAACACAGCTCACTATGACTCAAAAAGAGAAAATTAAGACCCTAGGTTATAATAGAATAGCAGAGGCAAAAGCAGACAAACCTCAAACAGCAAAACATTTAATGGCATCATACTATTAGAAGAAAATATTAAGAAGAGAAAGAAGAAGATATTAAGAAACAGGAAATGACAAAATTATTGAAAAAATACACCCCACTTCTAAATAGTTCTCAGTAGACATTTAAATTCTAATGCCTTCTCACATTTGCCACGTTTAAAATCTTATTATCTGAATGCTTGTAGGGCAGTCTTTCATAAATTGTGACCCTTTAGATACATTGAATCACAACTGTCATCCTAAGATGCTTTAGGGGAAAATTCAAAATAGAGTGAAATGGCTCTCATATTACTGATACATAACACTTAGTGTCTCATTTGCAGATTGAGTTTGCATATTCATGATACAGACTCCACCCTTTGGGTCATGGTATACAACACAAGTACATAAAGGGCAGAGTCATGTTGTGAGTCTTGTTTCATCATTCTGATCATTGGAATCTGCAGACACCTCTGAAGCTGAGACCACATTGGAAAAGAACTTATTCCCATTTTGTTTCTATTCAATGAAGTAAATTAAATGAATTAATACAGTCATCAGACAAAATAATCTTGGAATAGGTCTTAGAGAAGGCAATGTCTCTATATCATTATCACCTTGCTTAGTTAGGCTATCATTGTCTTAGATAACACTAAAATCTACTTTATTAAGATCTATCTTATTGTAGCCTAATTTTAAGCAGCAATTGTTGGACTTTGTGGCTTCTTTTGCTTATCTTTGAGTTTTGCACATCAATCATTTCAACTGTTTTGCACTTTTTTCCAGCCATAAGATTAACATTAGGGTTAGGCTTTTCAATTGATGGTTCATAGTTACTGTTACAAAATTATATACCCATATCATGATCACATCAAGTGTAATGCACCAATTGATTATATCTGTGATAGGCAAAACACTTTTGGATGTGATACTTTATTGGTAGCGGAGGGTAAAAAAAAAAGCAACAAAACCCCAAATGCTTTTTATGGTTCTAAAGCTAAGCAATTTAAGAAAACAGGGCTTACTTTTACTGGAGTAAATTCAGACAACACAATAGCCTTGAAAACCATTGTTATTTAACTGACTGGTGAGGAGAAGATTTGTTTTATACTGTACGTGTACACGGCCCTGAAGTCTGATGTAAAGGTAATATAAATTATAATAGTGGTATAATTTATTTCAAATAAATAAAGTAAAAAACAGAGTAATGTAAAGAGACATTCATACAGTCACATTCTTTTGAAAAAGCTGACACAGTAGGAGAAACTCCAAAAAGAAATTGATAAGATTATAAATCTTGAGCCCAGTGTAATGTAATAAAAATTGTCAAGCTACATCTTTAAAAGCATCTTATGTACCTAATATTATTCTGGGTTTTATCCAGCATTGCTAGGGATATTGACACTGAAAGTGCTCTAGCATAGGTACACTTCTTGTGGTTTATTTCATAATGCCCCTAGCCACCGATCAGACACAATGTATCTGCACAATCTCAGCAACATTAAAAAAAACACACACCAAATAATCAAACAATACAATAAAATATCTTATTCTGTATACACAAAGAAAGAATAAAACCACTGTTATACCCATCAGATTTTTAATGAAATGTACTTCAGCCAGGGCAAAACGTTTGTGCATACTTCATGCCAACATGGAAGCAATGTGTAGTATGTGTCCAACTCTACAGCTGGCAGTTCTCTCTTGGAGGTGTTCTATAAACCAATGAATAATGAGCAAGTACAGAAAGCAAAATGTACAAATGTCACTGGTCGCAAACTATGGAGAGTAGAGGAAATGACCAAATATGCATATTCTGTTGCCAAGGTGACGAAGGGATAAAACATTTTTGAAGTCCAGATTCTCCAGGTAACATTTCAGACACCTTCCTAATTCAATGAACCAGAAGAAGATGGAGGAGAAGGTCCATACAATGAGACTTGCAAGTTTATTGTCATCCTCATTAAATAGAGCAGATCATGAAATCAACCCTACCGAGATATTTACAGCACCTTTAATTGAGATTGACTATAATGATAGAATCTTCAATTCTTATTGTATTGTACCTTTGTGTGGATGAAGATTGTGCCCTTTTAAGTTATATTTCAGTTCTCATAGGTCTATCCAATCTACCCACTATTTACCTATTGCTGAAGGCTTTCTTCTGACTGCTAAATAGTGTTTATTTTATTCTGGAAGTGGTTGTCTTCCTCTGATTAAGAAACCAGGCAGTAGTTTGCTCTTGAAAATATATAACATGGAGAAGCATACACTGCATTCAGAAAATATTCAGACCCCCTTCACTTTTGTCAATTTTGTTATGCTACAGCCTATTCTAAAGTTGTTGAAATTCATTTTTCTCCTTATTAATCTACGCTCAGTACCCAATAATGAAATTTCTAAAATTCTGTTTTCACTTTGTCATTATGGGGTATTGAGTGTAGATTAATAAGGAAAAATAATGAATTTTAACAACTGTAAAATCACCACTGCAGCCAGTTGTGGGTTGTCCCTGGTTCAGACCGGTTCACAAGAACCGGTAGTAAAAACGACGGGAGACCCCGCCCACCACACCGGATGTCATCATCAGCGATCTGCACATGTGAATTGGTAGTAAATGTAAGTAGAACCCACCCCTGGCTGCAGCATAACAAAATTTACAAAAGTGAAAAGGGTCTGAATACTTTCTGAATGAACTGTAACTATCTTAATGTATATTTTGCCTTTTGTAAGGCAAAATATATGCCACCAGGCTCCAGAAGATGAGATAGATGGTGATGATAATGATGATTTATTTATTTATTTATTTTATTCAATTTGTATACCGCCCTTCTCCTAGTGGACTCAGGGTGGTCCACAGCCAGAACTAAAACACATACCAATACAAAATTTAAAATTATTAAAAGAATTATATAACTTTGGCCCAAATTTAAAACAATTCAAATTAAAACCCATTGACAATTTAAAAAGCTAAAAAACTAAAAAACACTAAAGAAGGATGAGGGGGGGGTTTCACGCCAGCCCTGCTTGATGGAAAAGAAAAGTTTTCAGGGCACTGCGAAAGACCCAGAGATCCGATATCCTTCGGATCTCCGGGGGCAAATCGTTCCAGAGGGCAGGAGCTGCCACAGAGAAGGCCCTCCCCCTGGGGATCATCAGCCGACATTGCCTGGCTGATGGCACCCTGAGGAGTCCCTCTCTGTGGGAGCATACTGGTTGGTGGGAGGCTATCAGCAGCAGAAGGCGGTCCCGCAAATACCCAGGTCCTATGCCATGGAGTGCTTTAAAGGTGGTGACCAACACCACCTTTGGATGATGATGATATCCATCAAGTTTGACTCTAGGCAATTCTATGGGTCAGGTATCTTCACATCTTCTGATTTTGGACTACTACTTTGATTTGTTCTATGTTCTGATGGATGTCAGTTTTGATGGTGTCCAGTCATTGTCTTCTTTGGGAGTCTAGTTTCCTTTTACCTGCTAATTCTTCCCAACACAATTGCTTTCTCCAGTGAATTCCCCCACATGACATGGCCAAAGCAAGTGAGAGTGATCAGTTCCGTGATTTTGCTTTCCAGTCACATGTCTGGTGTTATGCACTCCAGTACTTGCTTGTTAGTCACATTTACTGTCCAAGGAATACACAGGAGGCTTCTCTAGCACCACAGCTCTAATGAGTCAATTTCTTCCTGTCTTGCTTTTGTAAGGTCTAACTTTCACAACCATAGGTTGCTATGGGGAGCACAATAGAGTGGACTAATCTACATTTGGTTGCCAGACTGATATCTTTGCTTTTCCATATTTGTCTCATGCTTAGCATTTATCAGAGTTCTAGTATATATGCATGTGTATGCAGTGGTGGGATTCAAGTAATTTAACAACCGGTTCTCCCAAAGTGGTGCAAACTGACTGAATCCAACCACTGTGTGTATGTACTCTATATGGATGACCACAGAGTCTCATGTTCTATCCACAGAAAAGCCTATAAACTCTTCATAATATCCCCCATTTGATTCGACAAGGAATTTATATCAGGAAACATGGAACATCCCCTAGCTCAAGTTTCAAACTTCAAAAAATATTTTGACCATTTCCCCTTTCAGTGACTCACCTTATTGGCCAATAGAATTTTTACTTTCAGTTATACTCCCTGCTCCTGGTTCTTTTCTTTGTATTTTGATCCAAGCTTTATATATAGCTGGAGACTTGATAATATGGGCAATTTATGATAATTGTTAGAATTTTTAAAGACAAAAGACCAGTTAGATCAGAGAAGCAGAACATTTGGTTCCATTCAGAGCCCTTTTAAGATTTGCCAGTACATTGCAATTTTTTAATATGGTACAAGGGGGAAATTATTAAAGCTACAGAGAATATATTAGCATTATTTGATTAATTTAATAGTTTAATTAAATGATTATGCAAATTACATAAAAAAGATTTTGTTTTTGTTCCTTGTCCTGATTTCTAATACATTTTGGAACACAAAGCTAATGTTCAAAGGTGAACTACAATTATTACACAAAAAAAGAAGGGGAAAAAAAAGAAAGAAAGTCAACACTCTGTTTCCTTTTCCCATTTTTATATTCTGAAGCTTCAGTAAACTATATTTTGTTACTCGGAATAGGCTAATGATTTAGACTCAGGCTAAATTGTTTATGTTCATTAAGTGTCATCTAAAATAAATGCATATTTTTTTTAAAAAAACTACTTATTGAATACATATGAAAGTGACAGATAGAAATTCATTCATTAAATATATTCTTGAGAAAGAACTGATTTCAAGTTTGCCATTAGAGAAGACACCAAAAATTCCTGTATTGATCTCCATTCAGTGGGCATCCTGGACCTAGTCCAAATCTAGTAGCATTACTAAAGAAAGCATATAAAACAAATCAAAAGAAGAAGAAGGAGGAGGAGGAGGAGGAGGAGGAGGAGGAGGAGGAGGAGGAGGAGGAGGAAGGAAGGAAGGAAGGAAGGAAGGAAGGAAGGAAGGAAGGAAGGAAGAAAGGAAGGAAGGAAGGAAGGAAGGAAGGAAGGAAGGAAAGAAAGAAGGAAGGAAGAAAACATGGCAAGTACATTGTCTTAAATTGGTTGAAGATCTCATAAATGGTGGATTAAGTGAAAGGTACTCCATTTTGTGCTGACAAATTGTTATTAATAGATTTTTGAACAGTTTCACAAGATTCTTGTCATGGAGCTTATTGGTTCACAGAATGGCTACTGGGGGTAGGGGGAATGAGGGGGCTTGCCTATTCCTAAAATGGTCACCATCGTTGTCATAAATCACAAAGGACCTATTTATCACAGGACAAACTAATAAGAAATATCTTTGCCAACTTTTCTTAGATCCATGGGCATTTTTTTTTTTGCACTTTCTTTCTCTTTTTAATGGGTTGGTGGGCATTGTGACAAACATTGCTGCTATTCATCTTTTTTTTAAAAAAAAATTCCTAAGAATGTTTATGTGGGACCTCTGCATATTTTGATAAACAAGGCAATGTTTTGCAACTGAAACCTTCAGGAAACAATTTTGTGAAGAAGCATGAAGAATACTAGGGAAATGTTGATGGGCATATTGATGTCCATGGCCACCATGTAGTTTACCTTAGAGCAGTACTTTCAATCAGGAAAATGTTGATGTTGTGGGGAAGAGAGGCAATTGATTTTCCAGCAATGGCTTCTGACTTTATACAAATCCTGATATTGCTGCTGGTTTTTTCCTCAGATATGGGTGGATATACTGTCTGTGTTGGAATCAAAAGACTTAGCAAGCAACTTTGTTGCTCATGTTAAAGGGGAAAAGACTGGTGCAACTGGTGAAGATACATAATCTATGCCAGGGTGTCAAAAATATTTAATCTAATAATATACAATTTAGGAGTACATGGGGGAAGAACAGATTGCAAGGAGGTTATAGACATATGGATTGAATTACTAGGCAAGGTGAGTGAGCAATGTTTAGAATATAAATAAGCTTCAAGATGCTAAGTTAACAATAAAAAATGAGAAGAAGAAATAAAAACTTATTGTCGTAAAGGGCCTTAGAACTGTCATTAAATGCCAAAGGGGTTTCTTTATTACTGTATGCTAGTAGGATGGTAAAGAACTTAACACATCAACCTGCTCAAAAGGCAAAGAAGCTCTGGAGTGAAGGCAGAATTATTATTAACCTTGCAATATAATATGAGTCAAGCTGAGCAATTTAGTTTCTATTTAGCAAAATCAGGATTTAGCAAAGATAGGAAATGTAATAAAATAATTAATTGGAAAAAATAATTATCAGGAATTTCTATCTAATCTGAAAAATTCCAAATCAGACCTGTTTTGCAAAATAAATGCAAAGTTATTTTTGACACTGGCACCTATCTCCATAACTTGATGTGCCATTCTTCTAAAGAAGCAATTATGTCTAACTTCTACTAAGAAACAAATACTAATTCTTATTGAGAGGGTCAGAACTCGGTGGCTCATAACAAACCAAAGATTGTCTGACATTCAATTCAGAGAAACAAAGAGACAGTTTTAATCAGCAGAAATGAAAATAGGAACATGGTTATCTACCTTTTCTTTGTGTCTTTTCCTTTCTCTATCTTTTTTTTACCAGTACAGCCTTGTCTTATATCACTCAGGTATACCATTCAGGTAGAAGAAGAATTGCAGAGCACAAAAGGGAGATGCCCATGGATGCTGGGTTAAAACAGGCAAGATGGTGGTCATACTGGTGGTCATTGGACGGGAGGTTGGACTAGATAACCTCCCTTCCAACTCTGTTAATCTGTATCTGGTATAATGATTGAAGCACTGTCTTTTGTACATGTGTTAATGTTGCAAACAGGATGGGAGTTTGGTTGCAATGTCACAATCATCATCCTGACTTTCCCTGCAGATGTTGCTGGCCTTGGGTTGTAATTCCCCTGACTGCAGAGCTTATCACAGGGCAGTAAGAATCTCAGTCTTCTCTAGCTGAGCTTCATGGAAGACTTGGCAAGCTCTATGAATTCTTTCATAAACTTTTGGACCAGTCAATCTCCCTTCACCATATTAGTGAGGGTTCCATTCACCACCATCATCTGCCCTTATGTGGCAGTCAATAACCTAATTTCAGATCCACCATATGCATGGCAGGTGTCTCATTTGTAGACAGAATTGGCTGGATTTTAGTTTCAGACATTCTAGAGTAGCACATACATAGATTTATGAGCCTTTAAATAGCTCAACATCTGGGCTATGATTTCCAAATTGGAAGCCTCTTATCCAATACGTTGTCTGGAGCACAAAATGCATATCAGTTCAGGAGTAGAATAAATTGTCATAGAATGCCATATTAAAAAAATGTCCCTTTTCCCATCTTTAGAATTATCTCTTGGCTGAAACTTCAATTGGCTCAGTATATCTATGACAGCAGATGCAGATTGAATAAGCAGAAATGAAACATCCTGTCTTCGTTACACTTGCTATGTAAGCTGATTGAAATAAACACAGGGCCAATATACAAAACACTCACATGCTGTCTGGCTGTTTAACTAATGGATGTAGCAAATTAGTTTAGGCAATCTGAGGGCTGACCAGAATGCAAAAGGATGACCTGCAAACAGCTATCAATTCAGGGGCTTTAAAAAGCTTGCCTAGAGCACAAAGGTACAGTGGATGTGCACCTGCAAAGGTTCATTAATTCTGATGAATTCCAATTAAGAAAACTCAATGCAGCCTTACATTGTTTTGAGTCATATTGTAGGTATCTAATCTTTTTAAAACTATTGAGTAAAATAGAAAGATAAGTGAATTCATACAGTTCTCATACATACACAATAGAATAGAATAGAATTTTTTATTGGCCAAGTGTAATTGGACACACAAGGAATTTGTCTTGGTGCATATGCTCTCAGTGTACATAAAAGAAAAGATACGTTCATCAAGAATCATGAGGTACAACATTTGATAGTCATAGGGTACAAATAAGCAATCAGGAAAAAATATCAATATAAATCTGACTTGGTATAAATATACAAATATAAGATGACTTTGTATAAATATACAAAAGTATGAAGGCTATTGTTTAACGCATTGTAAGCCGCCCTGAATCTCCAGAGAAAGGCGGCATATAAATTAAAGCAAAAAAAAAAAATGTAAGGATACAAGCAACAAAATTATAGTCATACAGTCATAAGTGGAAGGAGATGGGTGGCGGGAACGATGAGAAGATTAATGGTAGTACAGACTTAGTAAATAGTTTGACAGTGTTGATGGAATTATTGTGCCATTGCTGCATCTTGGGGAAGGGAAAATTCCACAATGCAGTCATGAGTTGTGCATTTACTGTATGTCCATTGCTTGACATATATTGAGGATGGACAATACCCAAAACTAGTTTTTTTCCCAGCAGGATGGTATTAAAGTCACCACTCTAGCTATGCAAAAACATTCCTCTTTAGTTTCATGGATATGTACATAATAACCTTGAGCCTAATTGTTTGGGGATGAATTGTCTGGAAAACCCAGTAATTGTTGAGCATCCTACATTTGCAGTAATTTCACTCTGTTCTACAAGTGATTTATTTCAGGAAGGACCTGGGTATATCAAATGATTTTTTTACGAACATGAAGGTGAATGCAATTTGCGTTGGTCACCTGGACCAGAAGTTTAGTCTTCTGAGGTTTTGGACTCATGCTGGAACCCAGTTCTCTAAAGATGGGCTCCAGCATGAGTCCAAAACCTCAGAAGACTTTTTACCAATATGTTGACAGATCTGAGCAATGTATTTCTGTGTGCTAAGGTTCAATGTGTTGTTTAAGATTTGTGTTCTGTCATATATTGTTTTATTAAGTATTTTATATATCACTTCATCTTTTTCTCTTTCCTTTTTTTCTCCATTATTTTCTAGGGGTGGTGATGGTTGCTTTCCATATTTTCATTTGCTTTTGTACTTGGTTATAATTTTATTTTCTTGTCTGTTATAGATTGAAAAGCAATGTGTGTTATAGCAATACAGTAAAGAGAATGACTAAAGCATTCATTACGTCCAGATTTTTAGTATAAAAATAAGATGTGAAATTGGCCCAATAAGTATCCAAGCGAAAAAGAAAAAATGAACAAACAGAAAGCTTATTTAGTCTACTAATCTGGACTGAGTAATGGATATTTTAGCATTTTCTTACTAACAATGTGTATGTCCAACTAATATCTGCAACTGTATTTTCTGTGAATCCAACATCAAGCATCCTTTCACCCATTTATGAAGTTAAAAAAACCCTCCAAATCTCCTAGACTAGAAAAATAAGTTTCCTAAACTCATCTGTTTATGTGATAATGTACTTTGTGTTGACTGTTTATTTAATTATTTAGATGACAATAGGACAGAAGTTCCACACAGAATCAGACCAAAGATTTATGTATCTCATCCTGCATCTGGCTTATCACAGGGGCAACCTGGTTCAATTTTTAGAAGTCCATATGTAGGGCAAAAGATAAAAGCTCTCTTGCCATTTGTTCCCTAGCAACTGGTATACATAGTATGACTGTTATATCTAGTTGCCATTGACAGCTTTGTCCTCACTGAATTTGTGAAATCCATTTTTAAATCAACCTAATTTGATAAGGAGCATCATACCCTGCAAAAGTAAATTCCTCAGGATAGCATTTATTTATTTATTTATTTATTTATTTATTTATTTATTTATTTATTTATTTATTTATTTATTGGTTCGATTTATATGCCACCCTTTTCCAGAGACTCAGGGCGGCTTACAATCCGTTAAGCAATACCCTTCATACTTTTGTATATTTATACAAAGTCAGCTTATTGCCCCCACAAACTGGGTCCTCAATTTACCTACCTTAGAAAGGATGGAAGGCTGAGTCAACCTTGAGCCTGGTGAGATTCAAACTTACAGTAATTGCAGACAGCTGGTGTTAATCACAATGCTATCAGTCTGCTGAGCCACCAGGCCCTGATAGGAACATTGCTATCATGTCACCCTAGTCCTTCTTTTCATTAAACTAGACATACTCAGTTCCTCCAATCATTCTTCATATGTTTTAGCTGCTGTCCCCTAGTAGTAAGGTCTTGCTGCAGAATGTGCCCTGCAGGTAGACAAATGAATATTTCACACATTTAGTAATGGAAGGTAATGGAAGGATTGGGATGGATTGGGATGGGATAGGATTTAGCTCAGACAATATACTAATTAAAATTCAGGTAAATCTTCTGGGTCAGTGAACATTTCTAAAATTTTGAATACACGTATTAGATATCTGCATTTAATGCCCTCTATGAAGGCATTTGCCTACTCACAAAATGGCAGCTGTAGTGGCCATGGCCAATGACATCAAACATATTTACTAGAATCCATTTTGGTGATATTGATCCCTATTACCTCTTTCAATCCTATATGATGGTTCCTGTCACATTTATTTGCCATACTTTTTGGCAGGTAGGCATATCATATTTATTTTTCAAGATTGACTAGAAACACTTATAAGAGGAATTTTGAAGATTGATGTTTTGCTTTGTAGCATGTCATCTTCCCATGGCATTTTAAATATTATATTTTTAGAATTAAAATAAATGGAAAAAATATTGGAAGTTAATTGCGATTAAAAGTATCAAGGGAATTATTTATGAGCATTTTATTCCCTACTCTGCTTTAATTTATAAATGATAATACTGCCCAAAATGCCAATCAGTATATTACAAAGGAACAATAATTATGTCCCATATATTGATTTGAAAGCTATGGGACTGCTGTTTGTCTCTAAATATTAAGGCATAATATTTTGTAATTCCTTTCTTGTTCTTAAAACTGTTTCACTTGCTGCCATTATAAATAAATGACAAATATATTTCAATTTCTAACCTCATTTTCAAGAAAGTAGCAGGTTTGTATCTACCAGCAGCCAATATAGACAATCAATATGAAACAGGCATACACAGAAGGAAATCGGGGATAATTATTTCAGACAGAAATATTAAACCTCTCACCGTGCTAACAAAGACTGACTGGATGGCATGCCTGCCTTTGCAGAGTGCTTCCCAGATGCTAACTGTTGAAATAAAACATTGTAGAAACCCTGTTTTCTCTTCATACTGTTCTTTTATTACCATTAAATTAATCTTCAGATTTCCATATAAGAATGTTAGTATTTTCCAAAGTCAAATCTACCCATGTTAGGGAGAATAATTATGTGTTCCCTGCAATATATTAAATTCATTTTTTTACCAAATGAGTGTTGATAAAGTACTTAATTCACTTCTTGTGTCATTGTCATTGTGTCATTGTCTCTTCATAAATGCTCAGTCTATTCTGAGGCCAGATGACTATGCTCTGTAAAGTTGGACACTTGAGTCCTTCTTTGTCTGCTGCAATTCAGGACACCTATATATGTGTATGTGTGTGTATGTGTATGTGTCAGTAACTTAGTGGCATCAACAATAATACTCATGACCAGGCAATCAAAGGCCCCTTTATGTATGGGTGATGCATTTGAAGAAGGTGAAAAGGGAAGGGGTTTCTGTCACTCAGTTGTGCTTGCCATTGTGACATCATTGACACACACACTCCCTGCAGAAGCCCTGCTTCCATTACAACAGGGGTGTCAAACTCACGTCGTCACGGCAGTGTCACGTGATGTATCAGGACTTTTTCCCCTTTCACTAAACCATGAGCATGGGCACGGGCATGGCCAGCGTGTGATGCATTCAGCCCATGGGCCGGGAGTTTGACAGCCCTACATTACAATATTCTCATCAGATTTAAGAACACTTTCCTTTTTTAAAAAAATATTCTGGAAGCAAAGCTATTTTTTATTTCTGGCAAATAGCATTAGCTTTCAGGGAAATATAACGTATAAGCAATATCAGAATTCCCATTTCCCTCCCCCTTTCGATTTTGCTTTCATTGCACTTGCAATGAACCGTACAAAAATTATGTCAAATTAAATTCTCAAAAGGCCTATTACTAGGCCTTTCATTAAAATGCATTTCCTTCTTAGTTCAAGCCTCACAGGACAGATGGAACACTGTTCAAAACTCTGCTTGCAAGAGATGTCCATAGAGAGGAAAAGAATAGTTGGGCTCACATTAATTTTTTCTTCTATTCCATGAGTTTCTGTTCTGCCTTTCTTTGTTATAATGGACAGAGATTTAATTCATTTTAGTTGAGTAACAACAACAAAAGGAACCCTCTGTTCTGACAGTCTAAGGAGGAACACTATAGAAATCTGAGTTCTATAGTGTACAATTAGTATTCCAAATGGGAAATTAATTTGTCTTCTGAATATATGAAGGCTGTAATTTGTTTCACTTTTATTTTATTGTTGGAGCAGATTTAGCTTCAACATGATTTTATGATTGAATAGGATTCCTTAGAAAAATTCCCCAAACTACCTCTATTTAAAATATATGCACAGAGGTTTTATTCTTTTTGTTGAATATACTATGTAGAGTATTTGTCAGAAATTGAAGCTTAATTTGGGACTATCTGCAAATAAAGCCTAGGTTTGTGGCCTAAAGATTCTTTTAATGGTACTTTAATTCTAGGTTCTAAAATGAATAAGTTTTCTTTGTTTCTACAGATATTCAAAAAAAGAATAATGCCTTTAGAAGCTCCACAAAAATAGCCTTCAACTCAGAGTGAACAGAAATGTGGAATTTAAAAGAGCATTCTTTTGTTTCTGAATTTGAATCAAGATTTGTTTGTAATGGAAAGCAAGAGTTGAGTCAGATCATTACCAGGCTTGGATCATCACAGAACCAACCTTCCTTCCTTCCTTCCTTCCTTCCTTCCTTCCTTCCTTCCTTCCTTCCTTCCTTCCTTCCTTTTCTCCTTCTTCCTCTACCACCAACTTCAATTATACCATTTGTTTATTGAAAAAGATAGTTGTGTAGTCTTCCTGATTTAATTTTTTTTTTGATAACTGTTAACTAAGCCAGAGGTTTTATAAGAATGAAAGTGATCCTTTAAAAATCTGAGCCTCTTATAATTATAGAGATAAACATTTTCCATGGTTTTGCCTTCTTCTTAAGGCAAAAGAAGACACGTCTTCTTTCAACACAAATATTGAAAAATGGCCCCTAAGTTTACACTTCTAGCACATGACATCAATAGTCCTTGAATATATGTGCAAATTTAAAGTGGTAAAAATAATTTCCAAATGCATTTTTGTGTTCTGATGAAGACCAGGACTAATTAGGATTATTTTGTATTTTAATAGCAATAATGGCTTCAGAAAACCTTGCAAGGAAAGAAAGATGCTGTTTTGTTGTAATTTAGTTGTACAACAAGAGGAAAGAAAAGAAAAGAAAAGAAAGGAAAGGAAAGGAAAGGAAAGGAAAGGAAAGGAAAGAAAGAAAGAAAGAAAGAAAGAAAGAAAGAAAGAAAGAAAGAGAAAGAAAAAAGAAAACAATTGCATGGAAACATTACATGATGAAATATACTAGAGATTAAGGAGGAAGTTTACAACATGATTACATTTGCATTAATATGTTAATCTCTCATATAAAGATAGAATGAAACAAATACTTTACATTAAATAATTAACTCAGCAGTGAAATTTTATTGCTGGAAAGGGAGATTTCTCTGTGGCATAATGTTTAATGTTTTAATTAAACTCTTGTTGATAGATGCTTACTATAGCTTCTATTTCTGCTTTAAGCAATGGGAAAAAACAAGATTCAAACAAAAAGTAGCACAATTTTGTTCCATGAAATATGTCCCAGGAAAGTTGAAATGGGAAGAGAAATGTTTATCAATGAGTGAGAGACCAAAAAAAAGAGAAAAGGCATTTTCCCATGAATTGTTGTCATCTCTTCCATGTTTCTTTCTCTTTCAAAAAATGCAGATTCTTGTATATTAATGTTTTGTAAAACTTGTTATTTTCATATTTCAATTCTCATTGGGCTATGCCACAACCAAAAATATAGCAATAAATGAAGAATAACATAATTCTTGACATGAAAGTATGTGTTTATGGATACTAAGCTTTGAAAAATATTAGGTATTATTACCCCTTTTCTTAAAACAGGAATAGATAATCTGAATTTCATTTTCTCCAACACTCTTAATTCCATATATACAATTATTCTAAAGGAATATTATCAAATATCCACCCAGCCTGGCATTCTGGGTCATATATTGACCATCCAGACCATTTCAGAAAGTTTCCCAGGAGTCTTGCATAACTTGATTCAGAAGGTAAGATGCAATCAAGTCTCATAGCTAAATATTGCTTGTTTCATGGGAATTCAGCTTTGTTTTCTCATACAGTTGGATTAATGAGTTCATCTTCTGATACAAATAAAGAACTGATATAGATGTATGGTTGCCATCTTCAGAAAGATAGCCTAATCATATGCAGTGAACAATATATAAGACACTGAGATTCAGGAGTAGTAACACATCCATGTTTTCAACGTTTCCAAGAAAACCTTTCAAACACACATTCATTCATACATACTAACTTACATATCTGCCCATGGTTGAGTTGGTTGAGCTCAATCTGCATTGTTGCAGAAGACAGTTATAGATAACAGGTGGAGGATCTGAACAATGGAGCCTTGCAACAAAAACCTGAACAGCTTGCTCTTTTATCTTTTGTTGGCAGTGTTCATCATACATTTTTTCCACGCCAACACAACAACAACAAGGCTTTCATTAACCTTATAGAATCCAGAATCAAATATGACTTAGTGAATGGTAATTAACAACTAGCTGGTTACTGTTCTCTGTTCTCTGTTTGATCAAATCTTGATGAATTGCTTCCTAGTTCTATATACCTGTGTACAATTTTAGATGTATCCAGCTGCAGGACCCATTCTTTTATTTCCAGGTAACAATAAAATTGTTTTTATTTTACATTCTTCTTCCTTGCACATTTTACTGTGCCAGGTTGCTTGTTGTAATCCAAAATTCAGGAAAAATTAAAATAAGTTTATTTGTCAGGATTCCAACAGATGCCCTAATTAAATCATTCTCTTGGCAGTTTTATTTTTAATCTTCCGAATGGTATTTTATCATGGAATTTGCCTTCTTGACCATTGCTGCATTTAAAAGTTGACGTGTTCATTGAACCCCTCCTCAGAACTCCAAGATCCTTTTATTGATTAATTAAAAAAATTAAAAATAACTTCATTCAGATGCTATACATTCAGTTCTTCAAATAATTAGAATGTGCAGCTGTTGATCTACTAAATATTTGCAGCCTATGTCCATAGCAAAACTTGGAAAACCAGCAAGTGAGATGCCTAAAATATATTTCAGACTGAGGAAGTGTGAATGGTGTTTGTTTGCCCCTTAATTTTAGATATAACTTGACATCAATAACACTTATCACTGACTCAGTCTACTATGATTTTGAAACCTGGAGTGTAAAAAAACATGGGTCACAAGGTGGTACAACAATGTGTAAGTCTTGCACTTATCAAGATTCCTTTTTACTTATTCTTTTCATTATTCTTTTTTTATTTTATTTTATTTTATTAAATTTGATTTATATGCTGCCCTTCTCCGGAGACTCAGGGCGGCTTACAATGCCTTAAGCAATAGCCTTCATATTTTTGTATATTTTATACAAAGTCAGCTTATTGCCCCCACAAACTGGGTCCTCAATTTACCTATCTTAGAAAGGATGGGAGGCTGAGTCAACCTTGAGCCTGATGAGATTCGAACTTACAGTAATTGCAGACAGCTGGTGTTAATCACAATGCTTTTAGTCTGCTGAGCCACCAGGCCTTCAAATTATGTTTATACTTCTACCTGTTATCTTATATATGCCTGACAAATAAACTTATAATTATGACTTATGATAAGATATTGGTAACCCAGGTCTGCTGCCCCCTACCTGGGATTGACTTGAAACTGAACCTTTTGCTGTATTGCTTAGACCTCGTTTTATCTGATTAAAATGTATCGTTTTAGTTGACCCTAATAAAAAGATTCATTCAACTTTTTTTTTAATGGCTGAATGTGGTTATCGCTTCTCATGTGCTAAGGTATTTTAAAGCTGAAAGAACAGTGAATTTGTAGACATTTAATGGTAAGTAAGAATGACCTTACAGATGAGGGAAAGAGATGCAGCCTAGGAAAAAATCAGGTAAGAGTAGCAGGAGCCCCCAGTGGCTTAATGGGCAGAGGAAGAAACTTGGGAAGGATCCACCCTAATTGTTTGGCTGGTTAAAAGTGCTTTGTAGATTTGTGTCTTGTGAGATTTTGTTAAAATAGCTTTACAATAAAGTAGAATTGGCTAATTTAGTCATGTTTCTTATCTCATTTACCTTAGAGTGCTGGCGAAACATTTTCTTTTTTTTTTAATTGAAAAAGTTTTCAAATACAAGTTTTTCCCCCTTTCCCCCCATCTTCCCTAACCCCCCCTCACCACCCATCCCCCCCTGTGACTTCTTCACAACAATAGGCTATTTCATAACTAATTACATACATAATATCTTTCCTTTCCCTTACTCCCTCCTCAGAATACTGACCCTTAGCATATTATTCTTATAACTCCCATTTTTACGATAATCTGCCCTTTTTCTCCTCCCCTAAACTTATAGTGTATTATTACAATTTAACATTTAATCTTTTAGATATATTAATATAACATTTTAAAGCGGCCTTCTCCCTACATCCAAATTTAACATTTATTCAGTTCTATCCAATTCCTCCACTCCCCTAAATATATGATTTAAGGATCCTTTTTCTTAGACTAATCAATCAGTAAACTAACCTATTTCAACCCTTCAATTCCTACAAAATCATGCAATACAATTCTAAATATAACCCACTGCCCACTTTACTAAAATATACACATATCTATATATGCATTCCATTTTGTAAAAAGAAAAAAGACAATAACTTTAAATTTATAATCCATATAATATCTTCTTTGATGTCTTTCCACTGGATCATTAAATCCATCACCCATAATAGGGTAAAATAACATGCTGGTGCAACAGTTTGTTCAAAATCTTCAATCATCTTCTGCCCCCATCAGTAGTAGATATCCTCGTATATATATAAAAGTAAAAACAACTACCCGAGTGATATTATAATTATATCCATATAGTTATAGTCGTGGTATTCATCAGGATTGTTGATTCCCATCATCCTAATGGGTAACAACCAGGTCTTCTGCATGCCCCAGCGTGACTCTCTTGCCTTGTAACTCAAAATAATTATAATATATTTACCAGTAAAAGAAATCCAGAGTAGATAATTCAAATCCAACAAGGTAAGGCTCTTTTCACATCCCAAAATCACGGCATTACAGAGATCTGCCACAATCCTCAGGATAGTATTAAACAATTGTTCGCCTCCAATATCTTTTCAGATATTCATTCATTTTTTAAAGTCCCTGGCTTCACTGTTGCTTGGTTTAGAAACTGCTGTTTCTATGAGATCTATTTCTTTTCTTTTTCTTTTGCGGGTTGAATTTCCATCCTCGTTTCGTGCCTACCAATTGTGTATCGGCTGATCGATTTTCATTCTGCTTTGTAAGTTGATCTTGTTGGGTTAGTTTTATCATCTCATCTTTCTTCTCCATCACTTGTATATCAACTGGTTGATTTGCGCACTTGTCTGTGACTTGATGGTTCATCACATTGGAGTCGGATGACACTGCTCTCTTATTTATAGACAGTCCAGCTGGGGTATCCAGGGAGTCCAAAGACAACTTATCCACCACAGCCTCTGTAATTTGATATTTTCTTTTTGTTTCCAACTCCTTTTGCTTATCCTGTATTATGCCTAAAGATGTTAAATTCATTTTTAAAATTTTTTGATAAAATTCTTCCGCTTTTTCAACAGTGTTCAGTTGATATCTTACTCCTTGGTGTCTCAATATTAAACCAACTGGGGCATTCCACCTAAATAGGATATTTCTTTTTTTTAACTCAGTCACTAGAAAGCCAAATTTCTTCCTCTGCATTAGCATCTTAGTCGGGAGCTCCTTAAAAATCCAAATCTTTCTTCCATGAAATTGCAAAGTAGAATTAAAAGAGTTCTGCACAATATTATTCCTAATTTCTTTATCTGTAAAATAGATCACCACATCTCTAGGCAATTGCCTTTGCTTTGCCAACCAGGAGTTTATTCTGTAAATTCTATCAATCCTGCAATACACTTCATCAGGTTGAACCTTTAAAATCCCAGCCAGAATTTCAGAAGATATTTTCCTTAAGTCATCTCTATTATTTTCCTGCAGACCTCTCAGTCTAATTGCATATTCTGTAAAATTATATTGAATCATTAAAACTTCTCTTTCAATCCTCTGTTGCACATTTTCTTCATTACCAGTCTTTTGGTCAACCTCCATTTTAGGTTTGTCTTCTGAGCTATTATCCTGAATGTTTACCAAATCCTTTTTAATTTTTTGAATCTTGTCATCCAAATTCTCCTCAGTTTCCTTCATTTTAGACTCTAATAATTTAGTCTTTGCATCCACCCGAATCAGAAAGTCTGATAAACCATTAGCTGTTTTTAAAATCTTTCGATTCAAAAAGTCAAACTTTGATTTCATCAGTTCACCAATTTCTTTAATTTCCTGCTTAAATTTTTCGAGTTGCTGGTTCACAATCTCATCCCTTCTTACAATCTCTTCAAGAAGAAATTCTATTATATTAAAATCAGGTTTCTGACACTGGAGAGTTAAAACTTGTTGGTGTAATTTATTAATGGGGGAGATTCCCCCCCCCTGTTTGTCTAGCTGTGTGAGTCCCGGTGCCATTTCCCACACAGACAAGATTTAGTGGAAAAGAGAGAAAAAAAAAAGCTTGTTTCCAACCAAGATCAATATCAGATTCCCAGGAAAAAAAAAGAAAAAAAAAAAAGCAAGAGTGAGAGTGAGGTTTTGCCTCAATTACGGCCAGAAGTATTCATTCCGCTACTTTGTAATAGAAAACGGAAGGACTTTCCCTTTCAGCCTCTCTTCAAGCCGCAGCAGTCGCAGCAGCAATCGCCATTTTAAAAATCTTTTTTCCTTTCACTTCTTAAACAACTTCAATAACTTTTCCAATAAAAAGAATACTTGCGCTTCAGGATCAGAGGTCCAACTGACGTCTTCTTGAGTTAATTTAACAAATTTACAGGCTTGCTTTTGCCCCTTAGCTCTGCATGTAGCAGAGATCTCCCAGAGCCTGGAGCATCGGCTGGGGATACGGGGAGTCTCTTCCGCTCCGTCCCAAAAGTAAAAAAAAAACTTTTGGGATTAGGCAGATGACTCAACCCACCCCAGCCTGCTCTATCTCCGTTTCCTCATGGAAATGGAGTTTTTTCGAGCCGCCATTCCGCTATAAAGGCGGCTCTTTACAGGCAGTGGGTGCGACGATCCCAAAGGAGCATCCAGCGGGGACAAACAGCAAACCGGAAGTCCGAAACATTTTCTTCATAACTCGTCTCTATCTGCTGTCTAAGAGGGAGTTGTCATATAAAAAAGGCCACTATTCTATTTACAGAATAGAAGTAGTAAAATTTTATATGAGCGGAGACTCAATATTTGTCCTGCACTGGCAAATCAAAAGGACAGTCCGCAATCAGTAGCACTGTCTGCTCCATGGGCATAGATTAGGGCTAAGATTATTTCTGACGTTGCACTAAATTTATATCTAATTAAGTAGTTTAAGGGGAATAATCAGAATCACTGTATGAGTGTGTGCATCAAGCATGACAAATGTGCCATGCAAAGAGTAACTTACTTTAAAGACACACAAGATAAAATTAGAGAAAATTTCATAATGGTGAATGCAATTTCCTGCAAGGCAAATACCCCACATGATAGCTCTGTTAGTAAATGGCATTTCTGTTCTGTAGTTAGTATTTTTTCCTCAGTTCTTCCCTTATAGTTCATCATGCACGGCAAGTTTCTTGCTTTCTGAGGATTTATGCTTCATAGCAAATATATTCTGAGGTATTTTGCACATTTATAGAAAACCCATGCCAGCAAAGCAAATATCTTCAATTTAAAAAAAAAAAAACCTTACTTCAGAAAGATACATTAACAATAGGAAAGGAGACATCCATACAATACAGAATAACTTCTAATCTATTCCATTTTTATTTACTTAATAATTTTTGCTCAATAACAGTATTTGTGCTTAATTATAGCAGAGGAAAAAAATCCACACAAAAGGCATGTTTTGCAAAATATTTATCATAAACAAGAATTTTTCAATGCATGCTGTAAAGCAGTTTATATTTTACCTCAACATGCATAGTTCAATGTAGCAGCATCACAAAATTTAGAGAAGTGCAAAATCCAAAGTAATAGTTGAAATCCTGATTATGATTGTATAAGATGGAGATCAGATTTTTTTTTCTTAGAAAAGCTGAAATAAATAAGGTTTATAAATATGCCCAATTGAAAGAGTATGACTCTGGGCAGCCTTATAAATCTGTCTAATAAATATTGAGAAGCATTTTAGTATAGTGTTTAAAGGTTAGAGGAGCTGGGAGACTATGAATTCTATTTCTCTGTTAGGCATGAGAGTCAACTGGATGACTCTGGGCCAGTCACTCCTTCTCAATCTTAGGAAGAAGGCAATGGCAAACCACTAAGGTGAGAGAAAAGTGGGGGAAGGGAGGGAGAGAGAAAGAAAGAAAGAGAAAGAGAGAAAGAGAGAGATCTGCTCAGTCTGATCTCTTAGGGAAGTGAAACTCTCAAGTCCATTTGGTTGAAGTAAAGAGGCACTTTTACAAAGAGAGTCAAGCAGAATCTAAAATTCCCATGTACTAATACAGAACTAAACCCCTCGTTCTAGTCCCAATTTAGATATGCCAGCTTGGCCAGTCACACACTCTCAGTCCTGGGAAGGAAAGCAATGGCAAAAAAACTTTCAAAAACCTTGCCAAGAAAACTACAAAGGATTTGCCAAAGGAGTATCTGTCTGTCTGTCTGTCCGTCCAACCGTCCATCCGTCCATCCGTCCATCCATCCATTCATCCTATATCATGTAAAATATTGTGTATCATTTGCCACCTTTCTTCCAGGAGACAGACAGTGATTAGCCCAAACTCATCCCATGAATTTCCATGGCTGAGATTTTATCCATTGTCCATGAAGCCAAACATATGTTTGCCCTTGTAACTGTAACTGTCATTCTGGAGTATGTTCAAAACTGGAAAGCAAGAAACCTCAAAGTCTAAGAGATATATAGGATCTTCTTCTTTTTTGCAACTGGCTTAAAAAGACTCCTTCCTTTTTCAGGGACTATTTTTCTTTTTCAAATTGCTTTTTCAAGCAAAGGTTTATGCCATGATTTATATAAAGAAACCTGAGATTAAAGTAAGCTCAGGAGCTACTGTCTGAAGATAACTGATTGCATAAAAAACTCAAGCTCTCCAAAGCATACATTGCTGTAGTTCATTATAATGCACCTTGATAGATTAAAATCTCAGCTAAAGTAAAATCTTTCCTCCTTCTGCATCACTTAATTTTTCTAGCCTTGTGTTATTATTTATAATTTATAAAGAAGAACTTAAATCAATGTCAAAGTGTCTAACACCTCTGAGTTTTCCTAATTTTGGTGTGCCCAAAATTAATTTTACAGTGTTGACTCACTTCTTTTTCTTAATTCTCTGTCTATTTCACCAGATCCTGTTCAATTTTGGATCATAAGCAATTGTGGCAGAATTGTGTTTCAGAGCAAACAATGCTCTTTAAAAAATACATTTCAGCAATGGGTGAATTTTAATTTTTAATTCAGGACTTCTGCTATGCTTCTTTCTGGATTGTGATCCTGCTGCATCAGGATAATAGGTATTTTTAATGCTATCATATCTCCCTTTTAATGTTACCATGTATACTTTTTAATGCTATACCATCTGTAGCCAACAACCAGATAAGCAGGGATTAACTGAGACAAACAATTAAGCAGAAAATAATACCTAATCAATGAACAATCACACACAAAATTAGCAGCCCAAGCTACTATATATAAAGAGGAGCCAATCCACATCCACCATCACTGTTAATGTTGCCTATTTGGATAATAAAACATCTGGAAGCAAACAACCACATTCAGACAGCACCAAGGATACCATATTTAAGGCTCTTGATCTTGATCTCATTTCTCTTCAATCATCCAAACCCTACATTACATTGTGCCTTCTGATCCATTTCTCTGTTGACTTCATAGATTTGATGCAGCATAGACATTCACTGAGAACATGGAATGAAGGTGGTAGGAAATCCCTCCCTAGTACAGCAGCCATAACAGAGATAAACCCACACAAATTTACACAAAATTGTGGTAAGTCAAAACTGTTACATCTTTGCTGTAGGAGGAAAAGGCAAGAATAGTCATTATTGTTGACTGCAATTTCCTGTTATACAAAGTAGCAGATGCTTTCATTTACCAGAGACTCTCAGATTTTGCCTTATTTCCTTGTGGATGGACCCAGGGGCCACTATTTGAGGGGAAGCCAATAATTCAGCAGACTAGTCTATTCTTTGTTCTCTGTGTCCTCACAGAGATAATGAAGTTGCTGTTTCCAACAATCTTCTCCAAGTTTGCTTCACACAAACCCATCTAAATTTGGGTAGATAAACCTATGTCACTTGGTCCATCATGACGAAGACAATCTAACTCTGCTTCTTACTTAAAAATCACAGCCCAACATCAAACACCAATCCTTTCAAGTGTTTTCTCCATTACTCTCAAGTCAGGTGGGACAGTTCCTCTCCTTGTTCTTGTTGGGGCAAGAAAAGCAACTGACTACCAAAGATTTATTAAAATCTATTTTTTTTTTTTTTTTTAGCAGGACTACATTTTAAAAATGGGTCAGCTCTGGTCCAAATATTTTAGGCAGATAGAGAGAGGCAAGATAAAGTTTCAGAAAGTTTGGCAAAGGAAAAATAGTGGACATTTAGTGGTGTAAAGTACTATGGAACGGTATAGAAGCCTAAGTGCAATTGTTATTGCTATTTGGATTTTTGCCATAAACCCAGACGTACCCCACATATACATTTTCAACAAAACCTCCCACAGTATCCTAGCAGAGAAGTTGGCAAAATGTGGGCTGGATTATGTTACCACTGAATGGATTTAGTGATGAGGAACAATCATATCCAGTGAATGTAGAATTAGAAGGAAGTTTTGAATGGCATGCCACAGTGTGCCATTCTAGTCCCTGCGTTGTTTATAAATGATGGCCAGGGGAGGGGTCAGATTTGTGGCTTATGAAAAAAGAAGGAAGAGAAAACAAATTAGAGGCCAGGAGCAAAATTCAGGGAGATCCTGCTAAGCTAAGCTGGAAGGAACAATGGGCAGAAATAGCAAGGTAAATATTCCACATGAATAAATGCATTTGAGGATAAAAAGTTAAGGACATCGGTATATGACAGGAAGAATCATACTGGCCAGAGTGTGGGTATCTTAGTTGCTTCCATGCTCAACATGAGCTGACTGTGATGCAGCTGCAAAAGAAGCAGATCCCTAGTACAATCTCAAAATGAAAAGAAGGCTTCTTCTTTATCCCATAATTGTCAGCCCATGTCTAGGATATTGTATCCAGAGGAATGCTTCGATACTGAGTGCATTTAAGCTAGAAAAGGCAACAGTACTGAGAGACAAGACAGCTGTCTTCAACTATTTGAACAGCTAGCATGTAGCACACATGTTATACCGCTATCATATAACATGCAGAATTTTTCCAAGTTGTTCCACCAGGTGATGCAAGAAACAACATCTCTAAATTACAAGGAAACAGATTTTGCTTGGATTTGGGTTGGGGTGATAAAGAGTTGTTCAGTAATGAGCCCTCCTTTATTGAAGATGTTGGAGCTGGGCTCTCTTTCATTGGATGTATTCAAATAGAAGTTGGATGTTCTAATAGTGGATTCACACGCAGGATAGGGAGCTGGACCAGAAGTTCTCAAATGTCCTTTCCAACCTTTATCTGCAGAAAGCAACACAGGAGGGGCTTTCTGGGTCCTGGGGGAAACTAGTGGATTCAAATAAATGTGCCCTAATCTACAATGTCTTGTAGGAGAGGGTTGATTTATTAAAATAAAATAAAATAAATTGCATTTAGGAACTTCTTCCTTTTTCTGGCCTACTTCAGCTTCCCAAAACTTTCTGCCTCTATCTTGTCTTATAAATGAGCAAGACAAATAATTACATTTTTTTTCCAAAAAATAGAAAACCAGTATCATGAGCGAAAGGAACCTGTGGTACAAAATGTCCAGTCTTTTGCTAATGCTCAGCTCTCTCTCTCTCTCTCTCTCTCTCTCTCTCTCTCTCTCTCTCTCTCTCTCTCTCTCTCTCTCTCTCTCTCCCTCTCTCTCTCTCTCTCTCTCTCTCTCTCTCTCTCTCTCATTTGCATTGCAAAAAAGACAGATCTTTTCCTGCTTTGCATCCAGGCACACCTGTCCCTTCCTCTTAACAGGGAACATATGTCACTTTCCCTAATACTCAAGAGAGCTTTCCCGTTATCTCCTAACAATTAGAACCCATAAAAAGACATCAACTAGCCATTATGGACTATTAACTAGTAATCTGTTTAACAAAAGAATCCTCAGGGCTATCAGCCATAACAGTATTTCATTCAATGCATTTAACAAGGCTTTGTCTCAGCAGGTGGCAGCACATGGTTGACCTTGTCTGAGCTGGAAAGGTAAGTAGGGTTGGCTTTGTTTAGCACTTGAATGGGAGATTAGCACTGAACATTAGAACTGTTGGCCCAATTACAAAGTTATAAAAGCACCCTCAAATAAGAAAAAGGTACTTGCTTGAAGGAAACTTTTTGAAATTGGTTTTAATCTCATATTTGGTCATGTTAATTCTAAAATGAAGAAGGCGATTCCCACAATTGTTGAGATTTTGCCCATTGTGGGAAATACTTGCTAAGGCTCTAGCAAAATGGGAAATGGGTGGGATTGCAATAAAATGAGATGTATGGACCATTTTTGCAAATACGATCTTAAAAAAAACAACTATCGAAGAAAATCATTTCCCTCTCCCCTGAAAAAGGAAATGCAGAAGTGATAAGACAATTGACAAATTATAAGAGAACATTGTTTTTTCCTACAGATAGTCCTTGTTTAATGACCATCTCGGACTGACTGTTTGCAGTTACAACACTCATGAAAAATAATTTTGTGATTAGTGCCTTCCTTTAGGACTTTCATAGCATCTCTGTCTCAGCCACATGTTTGACTACAATCGGTATATGTTGTAGTGTGCCTGATCCACTTTTTTCTTTTCTCCGTAGCACAGCATATCATTAAAAAAAAACACTAGCTGAAAGTTAAGAAACTCTAATCAGTGATCTTAATTACTTGCTTAGAACCCTCCCACCTGCCTGCAGCTGCTGCCTGTAACTTACAAGACTCTAGTCAGTCTTAAGCTAAAGGCTTTGTTTTACCTCCTAAGCGGCTTGTGGCAGCAAGTGCCCTAAGCAAAAATCTGGCTTTAACTCACTCCTTTCAATGTGTATTCCTCATTGTGTGCTTACATGTTGTCCTTCCAATGAATGTAAATGCAAACATTAATTCTCTTCTTGCTAATCATCCCAGCTCTGAGATGAGGATTCCAAAAAGCAGGAGAATGAGGAAAAAAGAGGTATAAGATTTGCCCTTTGGGACTTAAGTTCCAAATAAATTTTCCCCACTGTTTTCTCTCGCTCTGCTGTTTGGAATCATATCCTTGTAAAGCAAAGGAAAGCTGAAGTAAAATTTTAAGCACAGACATAGCCATGTGATTTTTCACTTAGTGGCCACTTCACTTGCTAGTCCCAACTGTGATCACTAAAGCACTGCCTGTAGTTATTTAAAATTAAATAAAAGTTTAGCGAAAAGATAAATACTACAGAGACAGAATTTCTTCTCGTGAGATAAATGAAAGATAGAAACGTGCTATTAAAAAAATCCCTAGTATGATTGATAATTCAATTTTAAATAGTTGCAGGGGGAAAAATGAAGTATTTGTTTTAAATTATATCTGTTTGATTGCTTTGACCTAGCCCTTCAACCTAGCCAAATGAACCAACAGCTAATAGCTCTCATCCATGGAAAAGTGTGTGGCTTTTATATTTTGAAACTGGATCCTTTAACATGTGTAGAAGCTCTTAGAAATGCATTAGTCTCTTTTGTACTGAGTCAGCCAGGGCAATCTCGAAATTAGTATTGTCCATATGTAATTGAACTTACTTGTCTGTCTTTTCTAGATTAATGGACTGGTCTTGTTCAGTCATTCAGTTGCTTCTGACTCTTCATTACCTAATGGACATCATTTCTTCATGGAATATACTGGCAGCTTAACCTGGGATTTTCTATGGGACTATCCCCCAGTGATAGATGAGTATTGCATTGTCTGAAAAGCCTCAATGCATACATCTGAAGGGACCATAATTCATGCAGAGGGTACTAGCTTCAATCCCAGCACTTTATAGTTTAAAAGGTCAATGATAACATAGGCAATAGAAAATACAGATGGCTATTGATAGGCAATGTAGATCATATTAAGATAAATCATAGTTCTTCTAAGGTGGGTTTTTCTGTGTCTAAAGGCATAGCTTTATCAATCTGGGTCATATTAGCTAAGCATCTCATATAGCTTCATATAATTTTTGAATGATAGAATATTCAGAAATTAGTCATCTACTTGTACAACTATATATGTAAGGAGCTTAAAATGAATGATATATTTGGACTGGGAGGCTACCATTTATTGTGCTTATTTGTCATAAGAACACAAAAAACTATGGAAAAGAGCAAAGACTGTATGACTGTAGCAAAGAACCAGCCCAATGCATTAACCACACATGAAACATTCAGGATATTTATCCAATATTTTGCACCCTTAGAGTTTGGAGTGGTCCACAATCCCAATTGCCCAATTGCTGATGAATACATCAATATCTGTGTTTAACTGCTCCTTTGTTGATTTGGGTTATTGGTAGTGAGAAATGATTCATGACAATATCACAGTTTTTAATCTGTTTCTAAAAATGGAGAGAAACTTTCCAAATGCGCTATTTAAAAACCAGTATCTAAGATTGGTTCATTGTCCTTTGTCCTATAAACATATCAAAGGCTATTTTATGCCTGAATAATCAACCTAGTGTGAGAATCATTTCATAATAAGGATTTGGCTAAAAGTGAAAGAGTGGTTTATAGATTATTGTAAGCTTAGTTCCATCTCCTTCCCTCCCTCACCCTATCCCCCTTCCTCTCTCTCTCACACACAATCATTTTTAAAAAGTCATGGTTCCATGGCTGAAACTAAGTAATAGTTGACTTTTGCTTCTGGCATTACTTCAAGCAATATGGGGATTCAATCAAAAGACAGAGATCATGACATCTTGGCAACTTCTTCCAGAGAATACATGAACTGAAAAAAAAAGTACTTATTTGATTTCAAAAGCTTTATGATCCTCTTCAAGATCAGTAGTTAAAATGGATTGGGGTTCTTTTTTTTTTTTTTTAAAGAGAGTGAAATGCCTTTGGTAGGCAGTAGTATTTTATTCCATTGAGGGACTTACATTTTCCCACTGCATCACAATTCTTCCAAGCAGTCAGCGATCACAAAAAGACATCTTCAAGAGAGCAAGATAATCTGAAACTTTGCAACTGATTTGTTATCCTACCTACTCCCATTCACATTATTTTCTCCTGCATATTTTCCCCTACCATTCTCCTTCAGTTTGATGGAAAAGGATTTGCTTTGGAAATGTCTTTCAAAGGGAGAAGGGCATTTCAATGCACTACTTCTAAAGGGAGTACCATGGTGCTCTTGCATCAATTTAGTTGCAAGAAGGCCAGTGGTGGGTTGCTCCCAGTTCTGTCTGGTTCCTTAAATTAGTAGGCTCCGCCCACCCACCCAGATCATGATTGATGATCTGTGCATGTGCAGAAGCATGTGCGCTCCCGTTGCGAACCGGTAGTAAAGGTAAGTAGAACCCACCCCTGGAGAAGACCAAGAGTTAATTGTGATTTAACTGGTTTTTCCTATATAAAATGATCTCTGCATCAAGTCTGCAGGTTTCTTATGCTTTCATCCCAAAGAAACTAACAAGAGAAACTCTTCCCAGTAGTTCTTTCTGGACTGGGAAGTGTGGGCATTTAGACACACTTCAGAGTTTAAAAAAATTCCACCAAGAAAATTTGGAAAGAAATGTTCCATCGCCCTGAGAATATGGTATAAAAACTTTCTTTTTGTAGAGGAAGAAAACTTTTAACACAAGACAGATTTTAGCACGGCATTAACAGCAACAGCTCGTTCTTTGTGACCTAATTAGTATTATTTTTTTTCTATTAGGAAAATAGGGTGTTACATTATATCCAGATCATGCTATAAGTACTTTCTACTCCCCAAGACTTCAGGCTGGGAAACTTTTCAACTCCTCTGCAGATACTAGAGATTAAATCTAAGACATTTTTTTTAATGCAAAGCATGTGCTTTTTCACTGAACTATAGTACTTCGGGGGAAATCTTCACATTTCTCTGTGAATATTAATCAGTTCAGGAGAATGAAATGCCTTTATTTAGGAAGTGCAGGGTTTCACCGTTGGAACTAACATGTTAATATTAGCCTTCTATTCAGGTATTATATAAAGACGCTGGAAAAAAAATGGAGGTGTTAAGGATATTGTTGTGTTACCAACCAGCAGAGTAAGTGCACAGAGAAACGATACTGAGAGCAATGAATACAATACATACAAACTGGTTTAACAAAGTTTTTACTTTGTAGTGAAAAACAATTGCATAGTCTTTTAGTCAATCCAAGACTTTAGCCATTCAAATCAGTCCGAAGTTACAGATATTTTCTTACCATACAAACAGCATTTGGTAATAAACAGCAATACAACGCTGGTAACAAATCATGATGGTAGCATATCCATCCATGTCTTCACACATGACAGTAACAGTTCCAATCAACAGTTCCAGTCAAGCAGCAAGTCAAACAATGATGAGAGCAGGTCCAACAATGACTATAGCTCAGCTCCCTCCTCATATACAGTTTACACTAGTAATTATCCACTTAAGATAAGTGAAGTCAGCAGTGCAATGACTCAACAGTACAATTATGATAATTGCATTCAGCAGTCAGTCAGCAATCATTAGTCATTACAATGACTCAGCAGTACAATTACTCAGCATTACATTTAAAGTTATAGAACACATATATTGTTACAGAATACAGTTATAGCACACATATATTGCCTGGACAACTTGTTAGGTTTATACCATATCCTAACAGGAGGGATTTTGCATATTCCCAACCTGCATACATTCAGCTCAAGAGCTAAAGGATCCTCTCTATGATGCCTTACTTTTCAAGACTTCCTGGTCATATGGAGAAATCCTTCTTCAAATAGGGGCTCTTTCCAATCATAAATTCATATGCCTGAAAGGGGCTGTTTTTATTTGCATTTCTTTTTAACCAGGAGGCAAAAAAAAAAAAATAATAATGTTGGAAGCAATTTGGCTAAAATTCAGGATCAAAAAAATGCAGGAAAAAAAAGGTTAGTTCATCACCATTTGTAAGGCAGTCCTTGATTTACAACCACAATTGAACTCAAAATTTATGTTGCTTAAGTGAGAAATTTGTTAAGTGAGATTTGCTCCATTTTACATCGTTTCTGGCCACCTTTGTTAGGTGAATCACTGCAGTGGTTAAATTAGGAATACAGTTGTTAACTAAATCTGGTTTCTCCATTGACTTTGTTTGTCAGAAGGTCACAAGAGGCAGTCATGTGACTCCTGAACACTGCAACCGTCATAAATATGAGTCAGCTGTCAAGCATCTGAATGTAAATCAAGTGAATGCTGCAATGATCATATATGTGAAAAATGGTCATAAGTCCCTATTTTCAGTGCCAGTGTAACTTTTAATGGTCACTAAATTAAGTATTATAAGTCAAGGACTACCCATATTTCACTGCTCTCTAGCCCAAAGGCCATTTAATGATGATTTCAATGAAGTCTGTTTTTGTCTATTCAAGAATGGTTTTGGAGCCAGGACTGGGTTATAACTTTTATTTATCACATTTTCTTAAACTGCCAATAGTTTACAACATTTTGGTTGAATGGTTGATTAAAAGAAAATGGCTTTGGATTAAACAAAACACGTGATTGAAACTATAGTAAATGCAGTTATATCTAGGATAAACAGAAGGAAGCTTTTTTTCCCACACAACACATGGCTGGTCTGTGGAATCTAATGCAATTAGTTCTGGCAATGGGAGTCTGTTTGGATGGTTGTGAAAGGAGACTAGACAGGGTCATGAGGATCAGACTATTAATGGCTAGTGGGATGTCACAGTGGAAAAGGGGATGGTACTGGCTTCTAAACTAAGCTTGCAAGTTTCTGAAATTCATCCAGTTGGATACAGAATGCAGGATAGACTGGCACCTGGCTCAATCCAGCAAGACTGTTTCAATAATGCAATCATTCAACACATTCTTGCTGAATTTCGTATCTTTTGTAGACCAAACAAGTTAGACAGTGCAACCCAGTGACCTAAAGTATAAACAAAAGAGTACCATATCTGAACTACTGTAGCTCATGAAATCTCCCAGTAGAGAACCTTTCCCAAAGTGATTTTTTTTTTCTTATGAGAGGCACATTCTTTGTGTGTAATCTGTAAATGGCCATAGAGTAGGCAGGATGAAAGCCAAGAATAAAAATGTTGTTGTTATTGTTAGTTGCGAAGTCATGTCCGACCCATCGCAACCCCATGAATAATGTTCCTCCAGGCCTTCCTATCCTCTACCATCCTCTGGAGTCCATTTAAGCTCACGTCTACTGCTTCAGTGACTCCATCCAGCCACCTCGTTCTCTGTTGTCCCATTCTTCTTTTGCCCTCAATCTTTCCCAGCACTTCTCCAGTGAGTCCTTCCTTCTCATTAAGTGGCCAATAAAAATAAATAGCCCTTGTCTGGTATCCTTTTTTTTCTTTCTGTTTTCCTTCTTTCTTTTCTTCTTTTTCTTATCTTTTTCTCCAGGAATAGTCTATCAAGAAGGAACAGTTATTTCTGATTGGGATGATTGCTTGCAAACGGCTTCTGAAATTAGGCTGAAAGATGCATGGGGCTAGACCAAGGCTTGTTAATAACCTAGAGCTATAAAACCCAAGCCTTGCTTTATAAGCAAACAAAAGTCATCTGGTTCTTCTTTTTAACAATGATCTATCTCACATTGCCTGGGGAAGGATATCATTGTTTAGAACGTTTAGCATGAGTCCTAAAAATCGAGACTACAACAAAATGGGGAAATGAGAGTGCGTATTATGTTGTTTTGTTTTGTTTTGTTTACTGTTTTAGTAAACAATTTATTTTCTCCCTTTGCCATGTTCCATTACTAAGCTGTGACTATACCTGATGAATGATATAGTTAGGAGAAATGAAATGAACATGTACACACACAACAAGAATTTTAGCACAAGTGAATAACAATTCATTCTAAGGGAGTCCTTGACATACAACTGTTTGCTTAGTGACTGTTTGAAGTTATAATGGCACTGTAAAAAGTGACTTATGACCATTTTTTCACACTTATAACCAGTGGTGAAATGTAAAATTTGTTACTACCGGTTCTGTGGGAGTGGCTTGGTGGTGGTAGGGGTAATGTGGCTGGGTGGGCGTGGCCAACTTTTTTTTTTTTTACTTTTAAAAGCATTTTTTTCTACAACCTTAAAAGGTTGCAGAAAAAAATGCTTTTAAAAGCCTCTGACGATCAGGCAACTCAGTTGGGATCGTCAGAGGCTTTTAAAGGCATTTTTTTTCCTACAACCTCTTCGGCCGAAGAAGTTGTAGAAAAAATGCTTTTAAAAGCCTCTGATGATCCCAGCTGAGCCACACAATCATCAGGGGCTTTTTTTTTTTTTTTTTTTACTTTTAAAAGCATTTTTTCGGCCGAAGAGGTTGTAGAAAAAATGCTTTTAAAAGTAAAAGTAAAAAAAAAAAAAAGCCTCTGATGATCCCATGGCTCAGCTGGGCATGGGTGGGGGGTGGCAGGGATTTTTGCTACTGGTTCTCCGAACCACCCACCGCCATCACTACCAGATTGGGCGATCAGGTCCGAACCGGAAACATTCACCCCTACTTATAACCGTGATCATGGAATTTACATTTGGATGCTTGACAACTGGCACATATTTACGATGGATGCAGTGTCCCAAGGTCATGTGACTATCTTTCACAACCTTCTGACCCCCCACATGAATGGGGAAAACTCACTTAAGAAATTTCTCACTTAACAACATAAATCTTGGGCTCAATTGTTGTCGAAATTGAGGACAACCTGTACTAAAACTGACAAGAAGACACCCAGGGTGGGGGGAAGGGCTTTTATACTATTCATTATCTCCCTGCCAGAACTCCCCATTATTAAAATCAACAAAATTGTCTTCTATTTCAGAAGGATTATGTCAAAACTAAGAAAAAAATCAGCCTGTGAACAACAATTATGTAGTGAACTAAAAGGTCTCAAAAGAGACACAGTTTTATGGCAGCTGTTTTCTCACTATAATCATTTACTACTATCCAAGGCTTGAATGTTATGAAGTTTGCAAAACGGTTACCATATTTCCAGCACAATTGGTGGGGAACTGAGAAATAAAAGAAATTTAGCTATATTACCTTTACTTATCCAGAATTGCAGGTAGTGTCAGCTCCAGTGTGCTGTTGGCATGGAGCTGCCATTCTTGGGGGGAGAAACGCACAAACCTCATTTCAGCCCAGCATCTGCTTCGTCAAGCCTCCCAGGAATTGATAGGATTGATGGGAGGGAATAGCTGGGGGATGACATCATCATGGCCAGCTGGAAATAACAAGTGGATTAACTGTTTAGATGCTGGTTGTAAATACTCAAGTGAATTAACTGTTTAAATGCTGGTTGTAAATACTCAAGTATTAAACATAAGCCAACTTCCGGGTCACATGGAAGGGAACAGCATGCATGATTGTTTGGGTGGTGATAACTAATGGATAAATGGTGGTGGGAAGCACAGGGCAGTAGCCCTAACAAGATTTTCATCTGTGATTGTCAGTGAGTGCCAAGAAGTGATTAAACTAAGGTAGCAGCCATCCAGGTTTGTCTCCTTTTATTTCTTTCTGTTTGGAACCTGACAGGTAGTCCTTGACTTACAACAGTTTGTTTAGTGGCCATTCAAAGTTACTTATAAGTGTTTTTCACACTTACAACTGTTGCAACATCCCCATGATGTCATGATCAAAATTCAGGTACCTGGCAACTGACTCATATTTATGATGGTTGCAGTGTCTCGGGCACAGGTGATTACCATTTGTGACTTTGACATACAAAATCAAGACAGAGTCACTTAATAACCATGTTCCTAACTTAAGTGATTCACTTAACAAAAATGGCAAGGAAGGTTGTAAAATGGGGCAAAATTTACTGAACAAATGTCTTGCTTAGCAACAGAAATTTTGAGCTCAGTTGAGGTTATAAATCGAGTAATCCAACCCAGAAAAACGTTGTAAAATTCATTTTCTATGTTCTGGGATAGCTTGGAGTCTGGACCCTGAGAAATTCTCTGATGTGTAGTTCCTACCACAAATAGAATAGAAAATCTCAAAAGACAACTTGTGATATATCTGGTTGCAGTGCATTTCAGTAACTCTAAGCATTATATTTACCTGGTCATGTCATACCTTTCATGGCACTGTATTTACGGTGCTTCTTAAAGTTTACACTCACAGATAGTTATGCAATGTTCCTTCAAGATTAAGAACTGCCAACCTGCCCTGTCAGTCTTGCTTAGTATGATTACTATTCATTGCTTTTCACTAAATGTTATAAAGCTTACAGGATGCTGGAAACGTCTGAGACGTACATTCATCTCATATCCTGAGAGGAGCATTGTCTTCTTTCGGTAAAGAGCAAATGACACTATTGCAAGAGCATTTAGTGACGGTGGAGAAAGAAAGCTTCAAAAATGCTTCAATTTCATCGGCTGGCATAGGAGGTAGCTGGGAAATATTAAAAGGAATCCAATTTGCAGTTATTGATCATAGCCGAAAATGTGCTTGACTTCTTGAGACAGGGTGATGCTATTGCTGTCATCTTGAACTTTGTGTTGCCTGGACTTGCACAGAAGCTCTGTGAGAATTATTATTGAGTATAATACATTAGGTGTAACTTCAGCTGTCTCTTCGGCATCTTATGAGATGGAGAGACTCCCATTTTCCCTTTAAACATATCACAAATGTTCCAAGCAAGGGGGAAAAAAGAGATTCCAGAGATTAGCTGTGTATTGAGAGATGGATATTTCTTTAATGTCTTGCAAAGGTCTGACATTCAGCTCAAGATCAATACCCTTAATAAGAATTTCAGAAAATCAGTACTTAATTCCATACTCCCCTCCCCCCTGACTTTCAGAGAGGCATTAATGCCTAGGATGGTGAAAGCTTTAAAAATAATTAGGAAGATGTGCTTTAGACCTTGGACAAGCACAATGCCTTCTGCACTTCATTAAAGTAACCATCTCTTTCAAAGCTTTTGCTCGAAAAGTAATTTTAATGAATTGACTCCTGAAAGCAGGGACATCTTTTTTTCTCACCTGCAAAAAGTCTTTTACACTTTCAATCCTGGTGTGTGTGTGTGTGTGTGTGTGTAAATAACCATTCAGCTGCTATAACTAGAAGCAGGAAGTTGTTCTGCTAGCATGTGAATCAAAAGACATTTCCAAATCAAGTAAAGCCATATAAAACATAAGCCACTTTCCTTATGTCTTAAAGGTACCCTTGGACAGTGACAGTGTCAGATTAAGGGAGGAATTCTATGTTCCTACTGATCTAGTTTAAGGCTATCTCACTCATGGGCTGGAGATGAGAAGAAGGAAACAACAAAGGCACATGGCAGGAAAAGAAAACCTGTTCCATGGGATATGGAACTGCATGGCTACCATATGATACAGAATGCTGGACTAGATAGACCGCTAACTGTCTATGGAGATTCTCAGTCATCCAGTTCATGATTGTCCCAAAGATGATTTTTTCAAGAGGCAACTGGACTTTCTGATTTTTCTCTGAAGATATTTAGCTTCTCATCCAAGAAGCTTCTTCAGCTCTGGCTGTGTTCTGCCCCAGCTTCGGTTTCCCAGAGAATATGACATACACCAAGCTTCACAAACACTGTTTAATTCAAAATGAACTCACTTCAAGAATGCAGACTTCCCATGCAAAGGGTCCGTATCAAAATTATTAAGAACAAAGTCCGACAAAGGTTGGCAACCAGCCCAGAAAACCAGATATGAGAAGTCGCTCGCTCTCCAAGATGCTCTGTAGTAATGAGACATTGTTTCTAACAAGAAAGCACTAGCTGCGTGTGACTTAAATAGGCTAAGGGAATGGCCAATTATCCTCAAGATCTACTCTTGAGTAGACCGCCTCCTCCTGAGTAGCCACTCCTGCCTTTTGGCAGCCCTGCGTGCCCGAGCATTGAGGAGAGGCTCCTCCACTTCGCTCTCTCCACTGGAAGAAGCCTCTGGAGGTTCTGAAGTCCCTGGTTGAGTCTCTGCCTCTGGCATCACATCCTCTTCAGCCTCCTCGCTGTCCAACGCGAGGGCTGGCTGCACAGGCTGCTGGCGCAACACCACACCAGCCTCCTCGTTGTCGGGATCAGCCACGATCCGCACAGGCCGCTGGTGGGCCACAACAGGCTGGATGGTGGAGAATGGAAGGATGTATACACTTTGCAGACTCCTTGCAGACAGCTAAAAGAATGCAAATATCCAGCTGTCTGCAAGAGTATAAATCCTTCCATTCCCCACTATCCAGTCAGAGCTGAAGAAGCTTCTTGGATGAGAAGCAAAATGGCTTCAAAGAAAAACCAGAAGTCCAGTTGCTTCTTGAAAAAAGCACCTTTGGGACGACTAGATGGACCATTGCTAGCAGGTCTCTTATGTTCATAGGGATCTTTTCTTCTTGCCAAGAAGTCATACATTGACATTTGGGTAGAAAAAGCAGAGGTGTTTCTCTTCTATCATTTATTTTTACAAGTAGTATGTTCCAGATTATAATCCATCTTGCTACGGGATTATGCCGCACTGATAGCAGTGTTACTTTCTTTTGAATAGATATGCATTGAGTTGCACTGCTAGTTACAGATTTACTGTGTTATTGCCTTCGTTGTTGTTTATGGGACGCTGCCTGTGGCAATATTTTTTTTCTTGAAATGGTAAAGTCTAATGTACCTAAATCAAAAAGCAACATTTTATTATTGCATTTCATCATGCTAGATAAAGATGTTATTTGCCTGTATTATTCAGTACCTAGAGTACCGTGCAGGGAAGAAAGGCATGACAATTCGGCTGCAAGCAAGCCAGTTAAACAAAGAGGCAGAATGCTCTAGCTAGGCTCCAAGTCTTAGAGTAAATAGAAGCAAAAGATTGTGCGAGAGCTATTATTCATGATATACAAGCTCTCATCCTGAGCCAAAATGAGGATAGTGCAAGCAATAAGAGATTAGTTCTTTATAGAAAAGCAGGGATTGGTCTTCAGCTGGGGAGAAGACTTTTAGTAAAACAATGGAGCATACATCTATAAGTGGTATTTTCTGATTCACTGATCAGGTTTCACCCCTGCAAAATTAGATGTATTCAGATAAGAAAAAAGCAAATAAAAAGAAGGGCAATCTGAAACCAAACAAACACTGAACAGCATCTTGTAGCTATGCAGCTCTTATTTCAGAAGGATGCCTATCTGAGGGTAGATTTGCACCCTCTGTTTGGTCGTTGCCAGTACACACCACCTACTGCTTCCTAAGTGCAGGAACGTCACCCTCCTCCCACCCCACCCCCCATTTAAAATGCACCATGTGCCCAGAGATGGGTGTCACATACTATAACAACCAGTTTGCCCAGCACCGGAAATGTGAACACATGTGCATGAGTGCGGCGTTGCAAAACACGGCAATTTGCTTACGTGTGCCATCCACACATGTGTGCAGCATCAAAAAACATGGCAATTTGCTCATGCAGACCTTCCACGCATGCATGCAGTGTCAAAAACACAGCAATATAGGACAGGATTGCACCCAGGTGGGTGGGCGGGGCAGGCCCACCCGCAGGTCACAAGTACCGGTTCACTTGAACTGGTCCAAACTACCAGCAGCCCACCACTGCCTGTGCTTGTGATTTCCACTTTCAAATCAAAGTTGTAGTTTTCTAACCTAAACTGTCTTATGGTTTTCAGATCAGATGGTCCACATTGCTTCATTTGGTTCCAGTAGCAGCTCCAGCTCTGATTAGCTGCAGTTCTTGGCACATCCCTTCTTTTCCAGTGGCCGGTCACTGTCATTGCAACTATTCCAACCTGACTGCCAGGCTGCTGTGTTTCCTTCTGGTTGGCACTCACAACAACTTACAATATTGTAACAATGCTAAGTTAAGTCAACGAATTCTAGGAGTTTGTGTTCCATTCAATCCTTACAACTCCCAGTGGGCATCCTTTTATTTTTGCCCATGCTGGGTGAAGCATGTTTCCACTGTATTCCCACCTCTTGGCCACAATAATGCAAAAATTCCCTTCTCTTAATTTCTAAAAAAAAAAAAAAAATCCTTTCTGTCGCTGCTAGGATTGTTACTAATTTGTTACTCTGGATGGAGTAATTTTGAGAAGTGCTGTGTTAAAAAAAAATGCCTGATTGCAAAGAAGCAGCTGGATTTGGTGTATTTGAACAATCTGCGGCTGTTGTTGTTGTTTTTTTTAACACAAAGGTTTAAGGCTGCAAAGCAATGCACTAGGCAGGATATGGTGATTAGCGGTAAAATGAAGTGAAAAGGAATATTATCAGAACAAAGGAAAATAACCAAAGGCAACTTTCAGGGAAAATTTATCCAAATCACAGACAGGTTTTTTAAATGTATTTCAGAGGTTGTTAGCTGTTGATGCTCAGAAAGGAAAATGGACCACTTATAAGTAATAATAGTGTGGGGACTGCTAGTGTGTCTGGAATTGACACATCTGTTAAACAGGTTGTTGTTGTTGTTGTTCTCACACCAACATCATTTCTCTCTCAGTAAATTGATAGAAGTTGGCTATGTTCCCAAAATGAAAGGTCAGATATATCACCCCATAAAACAGAAACATAATAGAGACAAAGACATAGAGATTCTATTGAGTGACAGAAGGAATAGCAGTAACCAATGAAAAGAAAATGAATAGCTGTAAAAGGGATTATCATGCTAAATAAATGCTTTCAAATATCTCTGGCAAATAGAAGCCTACATGTTTCCTTTATATTGTGTCTAATTTACTAATGGATTACATGAAGCATGATGTTCATTATGTATCTATTTCATTGTACAGTTTTTCTGTATGTGAAAAAAATAAATTAGGGATATGCTCATAACATAGATTTTAAGTCAGTGGGACAATGGTCTGTGATCGGGTAATCTTACTCCCACTTACTTCATTTCAACCTCAACAATACACAGGCAAACAATAGATACAAACTCAAGGTAAACCGCTCCAAACTTGAAATATGAATTTTCAGCAACAGAGTGGTCAATGCCTGGAATGAAACCTGGCTCTGTCGTTTCTTCCCCAAACCCCAAAAACTTTAACCTTAAACTGTCTACCGTGGACCTCACCCCATTCCTAAAAGGTCTGTAAGGGGGCGTGCATAAGCGCACTGTCCCTGTCCTACTGTCCCCATTTATTTGTACTCATTTCCTGTGTTTATGTCCATGTTTATATTTATACCTGTTTTCTCGTACATGTTTTAATTAATTAATTAATTTACTCCTTGCAATATTTAGAATCATTTTCCACTTTATATGGCTGGCCATGACAGCTTTTCTTTTAACTCACTGTGAGAATGGTTTGCTATGTTATTCAACAGCTTTCTCCAATATAGTTTGCTCCAAATTTTGGAATTAAATTCCATGAAATCTGAACATTGGATATGCTGGCTGGGCTGGCAGGCATTGTAATATTAAAGTAGAAAGAATATGCAGAGGGAGAATGATATATAACATGTGATTTAGGCCTTTAGCTCTTCTAATCTTTGTTTGGAATCAGAGATCTAGCTCAATGATGGACTTATTCATGGCACCAGCATGCCATAAATAAAATCAAAAGCCCAACTTTCTGGTGGTATTCCCTAAACTGGAGCCACACAACAAAGCAAGTGTGCTGAAATAAGGCAGGTCTAAGTTTAGCCACTGCTTGGATGAAAATGTTTCTGAAAATACTAAAGCATCGTGAAAGAATGGAAGCAGATATATAATCAATATGTGGAATATTCAGCATTAGGAAACAGTAAATTGGATTTTTGGTTTTGGTTATACACTCTAAGGTAAAGGTAAAGGTTCCCCTCACACATATGTGCTAGTCGTTCCTGACTCTAGGGGGCGGTGCTCATCTCCGTTTCAAAGCCAAGGAGACAGCGCTGTCCAAAGACGTCTCCATGGTCATGTGGCCAGCATGACTAAATGCCAAAGGTGCACAGAACACTGTTACCTTCCCACCAAAAGTGGTCCCTATTTTTATACTTACATTTTTTACGTGCTTTCAAACTGCTAGGTTAGCAGAAGCTGGGACAAGTAATGGGAGCTCACCCTTTATACAACACTAGGGACTCGAACCGCTGAACTTTTGATTGACAAGCTCAGTGTCTTAGCCACTGAGCCACCACGTCCCCTATACACTCTAAATACCATTTAATAAAGGAGTCTACTACAAACTGGGCAGCAACTTTGCCTGAGGCAATAATAATCAGGAATAGGTTTTAACAATAATGACTAAACTAAACCGAAACTAGGATACAGCAAATGCTATATGGTATCAAAAGCTAAACTAAAAAGGGGAAAAAAAGGAATGAAAACTGAGAAAACAATGGACCATCTCAAATCTCCAAAGAAGGTTATATTTGAAATTTGGCAAGAAACGTTTTAACACCTGGAGGTATTGCCTTGTTTCATTACAACAAGAAACTGAGAAATTAGTAATAGAGATAGATTTCCCAGGGTTCAAAAAAAAAAAAAAAAAAAAAAAAACCAGCAAAAATATTTTGTGTGTGTGATTTTGTTACACAGACTCAAAACAGAAGACCTGGAACAGAAGTTCTCAATATAAATGTATGATATTTAGGCTGGTTACTTATTGTAATGTTACCAAATAATTAGGTTTATGCCTCACGTTTTTTTTCAAGGAAATGAGAGTTTGAAAGTAAAACATCCCTATCTTATTGCATTCCTTGTTTATGAGAATATAAATAAGCTTCAGAATTATTTCTAGCACAAAGGCCTAGCTCTAGTCCAGTCTACTCTGTGTTTCAGTAGATAAGTGCACGAGACCTAATTCTTAATTATTCTTTTAAAAGACAATAACAATTAAATGTAGATAAAGTATTATAATAATGCCATAGTACACATATTTTATGATTAATTAGCTGTACCACTTACGTAGGTTCTGAATGTAAAATTAAGATCCTTAAGTCTAGCAATTTGCACTTTGCCTTAGCCTTTGGTCACACTTTTTGCTAATAGAGAGTTACTTCTTCATCTTAAAAGCAACGGTATTTAGTTTTTGGCATATTACTTGTTTAAGGTTATTAATGTAAATAAAAAGTTATCTACTCAGTGGCATTTAGAATAGAACTAGAAGAGAAATCAAATGTTAAGACATGGATGAAACCACAGTCATCTAAGGAAACTCCTAAGCATGTTGAATGCAGAGCCATTTTGTGGTGATGTATACCCATAAAACCAAGGGTGGGAATTGTTTTTACATTTTATAAGGTAACATCATAATGCTAAAAGGGGCCCTTTTTCAATAAAAGAGAGTATATATAGGTCCACCAAAACTGGCAGGGCAAGCTACTGTATATAAACAGGGAACAAACCCCATTCTTACTTTTTCTGATAATGTTAGGTATTTCATTGGGTAATGAAATATCTGCAGGCAAACAACCAAGACTGGAGAGCACCAAGGACTCCAAAATTCAATCCTGAGCTACTTATATTTTCCTCTATTTGTACCATATTGGATATCAAACAATTCAGAAAGCACACAAATGAGAGGATGTCTATGGAGATTCTCAATTATCCAGGTCATTGTTGTCCCAAAGGTATTGTTCGAACAGCATCTTTAGGACAAAAGGGAGAAATTTGTAGGCAAACCTCCATCATGGAACAACTACTCTTTCTGCACAGACGCCTACAAGGGCGTACCCTGCCCATCAGTGCCAGATGTAAACCTTTAATAAGCTGTCTAGCTAAATGAAAAATAGCCCAACAAAGAGGCCGAAGAATGATATACAGTAGCCAATGTATCTAGAATAGTTGGGAATATTGAGCTGCAGAATTTCTGCCTTTGGTGCTGATTGCATATTAGTCATGTTATTGTTAACCAGATGTTTAGACTAGATTTGATATTTTTGTTCAACTATCAAGTCCTTATCAACAAACTGGGATAGCCAGATGTTTAATAATAGTCAAGGTGGTGTGAAAGATGTAAGCTGTTCCTGGTAAAGCTGCCTTCTACAATTGACAGAGAATGATCTTTTCAGTGTTTGTGATGTTCAAATGATGCTCCAGAAGTTTTAGAATTGCAAACAAGGTACCTATTTTATTGGTAATATCTTTGTATCTTTACACGTTCTTTACACTGTCATTCTACTTTATATTCTTTCTCTTCTATTCTGCTGCAATGCTTATGCAATGCTTACGTATTGCAATGCCCACATATTGCTATCCAGATTTTTTTCTTTCTTACAAACAATTATTAAGTCTGGGGTGTTGTGTGGCAGGTGCTTGCCTGTTTGAATTTTAAAGTCCCATTTCACTTTAGCTTCTTCATTTTCTATAATGTTGTCTATTTTGTGGTCCCACCATTTCTTGCTTGCAGGTGAATGTCACTGCTTGCAAATATTCCAATATGCAATCATTGTTACTTTATCATGTCTATCATGTAATCAATCTGTGCAATCTTCTTGCAACAGTAATGTCCCAATACTAGCTTTGTACGCATTCTTTTGATCCTGTGCAGTCAGAATTAGCCCCTCTGTCTCTTTCTTTAATTGTCTTCTCTTAGACATCGACAAGATTTATTGTTACTGTACTACTACTACTACTACTACTACTACTACTACTACTATTACTACTACTTCCTTTTCCTCCTCCATCCTCCCTCCTCTGCCCTTCCTCCTTCTTCCTAGCTAGGCTATATTTTGTATTGCTATGTCTCTTTTCTATTCTTCATCTGGTCTTTCTTATAGGCCAGGTTTATTTGGTATTTCATGGTGTACTAGATTTAGTGCATCTTCTTCACTGTCCTTCAGACATGCTTCCAATTCCTTTTCTTCTTTTTCAGCTGTCTTCTGTATTTGATTGATTCGGTACAGATTCTATTTCAGATTGTGTTTTTCCATAGAGCTTCAGATAGTCCATGTAGAGGACTTGGGTTAGCTAGGCAGATTTTTCTTCTTCTTATGTTTGATAACCATTGCTTGTTCAGCATCGTTGACAGAGGAATTGCTGCAATGCCAAACAAAAATGGTGATAGTGACTCTCCCTGAACAATTTCTCTCTTACTATTAACCTCTCCCAATCTATCACCATTGACCAGTAACTGTCTTCCATTGTGCCATTTATCTTTGCACAAAGCCTCTGATGTTATTTCTAGGCCTTTGATTGTCCAGTCATATGGCAGGGAATCAAATGTGTTCTTGTACTTGGTCCAAGATATGTTCACATTGGTCTTTCTTCTCTTGCAGTTTTCCAAAGTCAGCTTGTCAATTAGGAACTGATCTTTTGTGCCTCTGTTGATTGGATGATTTCCTTTCCGCTCAAGTGGAAAGAGCTTGTTTGGATTCTTTTGCACTGCATCAGATACAACACCAGTTAGTAATTTGAAAGTTGTTGGGAAGCAGGTAATTGGCCTATAGTTGTTTGATTCTGCCTCTTTTGTTCATCTTTCAGACTCAGGTAAGTTTTGTCAGATATTAAACAATCTTCAATTTCACCTCCTTGCAATATGTTGTGTCTTTTGGCTATAACCTTTATTTGCTGGTTTATTATATCCAGTGCTTCCTTAAACTTTCTTGTTTCTAGATCAGTATTCTTTGATTTTCTTGTTCTTCAGCTTCTTTTTATTCATCTGTTCTAGCTTGCTTGCATCTGACTTTGGTATGCTGATCTTTATTTTCCAATCTTCCATTTTGATTGTGCGCTGTGGCTTTTTTTTTTTCTTGTTTGTTGATTTTGGATCCTAGGCATTTAGTTATAACTGCAGCCATGCTTCACATTAGTTGCTTTGTTTCTTGTAGTGAGCTGGTTGCTTACACCCAGGGAGTTGGTGCCAAAGATGACCTTTTCAATAGTATACTTGTTCCAATAGAACATCTTGCCTCCTGACCTTAGATGAGTCCCATCCTGTTATCTTTTCAGAAAATGGTAAATCCTTTTTCTATATCAGATATTTTGGAGAGAAACGTTTTTAATGAGTGCAGCAATTGAGATAGTTTCATTAACAACATACAGTTGTTATACTGTATGTTGTTTTCATGTTACAGGCTACTTAGTGTTGTGGCCCATCAGTGGCCAGCAGAGCTGGCAGCAGATTCAGACAGTGAGGAGGTTGGGGAGAAACGTGGGCCAGTTCTGGAGCCTGGGGAAGCTCAGATGAGGGTTCTAAATCAGAGGCAGAGAGTGGGCCAAGGCCATCTGGTAGTTCTTTGCTGCCTCCAGAGTGTCAGGAGTTTGACATCAGCGAAGCAGAAGAACAGCGGGAGCCTGTTCCCAGTGTGCACATGTGCAGAGCTTCCAGAAGACAGGAACAATTAAGAAAACAGGGTTGACTTGGGAGTAAGGCTTGGAGATGATTGGCCCCTCCCATAAGACATAAAAGAGAAGCGAATGGGATGTGAGCTTTTGCAGGAAGCAATTAGTTCATCTGGTCGGTAAAAGTTCTGGGAAAGTTCTGTTTAACTCTGTGCTAAGTTTGGCCTTGCCTTGCGTGTGGCAATTAGTTCTCTGGCAGCATTCCACGGGAGATAAGGTGGGTGTTTCTAAATACTCCCCTGATAGACTGTTTGAGAAGCTTTTCAGACTGGGAATGACAATAATTCATTATTGAATTAAAGAGGTTTGCCGGGACTAAGATTGTGCTGTATACTTTATAAGGAAGCCTAGGTCAGAACATTTAGATTTTGATGAGTAGGCAGCATATAAATTACTGTAGTAAATTAATTAATAATAAAAAAGCATTCTTTCAAACTACTTCCATAACAAAATTCCTAGTAGTATAAGCTAATAGATGAAAAATCAAGAGAATGAATCAAGTCCTGGGGTGTTTGGAGTGCCTCACTACATTTTACTCAAATCTCTTTGAGGGATGGAAGGCGAATCTCATAAGATTGCTAGTTGAGTCATCTATTGGTATCAGTGCATTTATCATTAATATTACATTCTGTGTTCTTTCTCTTGACTAATGGGTTTCATTCTGCCCAAGTGTAATATTGTGAGAACAGAGTTTATAATGAGCAGTTTTCTGATATTCAGCAAGAAGGCAATCAAAGGCTCCTGCATGCCAAAAGACCAGCAGTTGACTGTCACGAAACCATAATTTATTCAACACAGGATACATTTTATAGATTATGAACATCCTAGTGATAATTTATTACTTGTTAGCCTTGAAGTCTTTGGAGAAGCAGAGTACGTCTCCTCAAATTAGTCATTTGATTATGAAAAGTCAATAACTGGGCAGCATTCAATGTGACATGCCTTTAAATAATGTTAACTAGTGAAACTACTTCAGTAACACTATTTCCTGCACAAGAGTTCTATAGTTGAATAAAGGAAAGATTCTTGAGGTGTGCACTCGGCATTAGCCTTTTCAGAGATCAATTGTTAGTAATCTCTAATTGGCTCTATGTTACACTCAACTTATTTAGCAAAATGTTACTATTAAGTTAACTTCACAAACTTCTATAACACTCTGTGACACAATTCTGTTCTCTCTTTTTGAAACAGCCTCTACATCCACTTTTTTTTTTTACAGCTACCTTCTATCCATTATGTTGGTAAATTTTCTAGCACGTTTAATTCAGAACTAATTAACTATTTCTCCATTCTACTTTCACTCAACTCTTATTGTTTCTACTCTTCATCACTTTTCTTCCATGTTCTTTCACCAAAATCTACTTTTGATACCAGTCAAAAAGGGTCACCCATTGACTTGCAATTATTCTTTGTAAACTATTAAATCAAGCATGCTTTTCTATTCATTCACTGTCAATGTGAACACATGAATACCATTATGCTTAAGTTGTATATTTATATCAGGTCTTTTTCCAAACAGAATGTCAGAGTTCCAAGTAACATCCCCAACAAAAGAAGTCTCTGAGGCTTGAAGTTCCTCAAAGCTCCATTTTATTAGAGATGTCACATTGGCACATCTGGGAAAACCCGAATCTGAAAGCTTCCAGGTTTTCCCCACCCAAAGGAAAGACCAGGTCCTTGCCCATGACCCACATGCCCATCACATGGTTCAATCAAAGCACCATCCCATCTGGGGATGCCTCCCAGTCACACCCCTCCAGGTGCAGTGCAAGATGTTCTTGACTCTCTGAGAAAGAAATGTTATTATGACTATATATCTCCCCTGCTCTATACAATCTCCCCTCCCAGTTTCCCACAGTACTAAATGTGGCAGGCCTGAAGGCCCAAGGCAAAAATGGCTTCCAGGCCTGACACAGATATCCCCAAGCAGTTGGCATGTTCATTTTCCTCAGATTTCCAAGCTGTCCAATCATTTTTTCTGTTCTTCCTCATCTCACTTCTACCAATTCATTCCTGTCAGCAAGTAGAATAATATTTCTCCTGTTTTGCATTCATTCAGCACATCCCTCTCCCCAATTCATCTCTAGTTCTTCCAGTTTCACTATTCATTGGAGAATATCAGTCGACTCCTACCAACCTATATATGCATACTTCCAAATGCACTCACAAGAAGAAGATAGATGTCTTTCAATTATGGATTTTGAAATGGTTACTAAGAGTAAGGCGGATGCTGTAACAAGCAACCAATCAATCTTAGATGAAATAATGACAGATTGTTCCTTATATGTGAAGATTAGAAAATGGAAATCTTTATATCTGAACATATGATACAATGATATATGGGGAAAAAAGATCCAAGAAATTGCAGGGAAAAAAATGATTGAGAAAATTTGAAGGAAATAAAAGAAAGGGAAAGCAATAGATGGTTAGGATCCAAGAAATTGCAGGAATATTATTGGAGGAGCTATTGAAGAGACAGACAGAATTGGTGAATGTTTATCAATGAAACCACCAAGAGGTGGTTTAATTGGCTCAATAGCAACTAATTGACTCTCATGATGTTATTGTTATTGAAATACTAGGATAACCTTACTGGTACAAATTTTACACATGAGCCTTACAATATAATTCTGGGGATAGTTGGTCTAGCATTAATATTTATATTAATCTTTGGTCATCAGGGTTTTAATTGCTGGTGAGGAGGTATTTTGATCTTTTTTTGGTGGCGGGTACCTTTTTGGCTTTATAATAGTTTCTTTTAAATGACATGTAAATGTTGTTTGTCTCTATGTGCCAATTGATGGCAAATTTGTTTCAGTACCAAGCTTTCAAGAATTGTCCTAGCATGTTTGGATTTGGCTTGGCCTAGGATACTCACAGTTTCCCAGGTGAAACTATTAGTAAGTTGGCCAATGTATTGTGAAGTTAATTCATCATGTCTTCTGACTGCTAGCTGGTTTTCAAGGTTGTGGTCTGCTGATCTTCTACCTGTTCTTCCTATGCAGTGGCTACACTGTATATTGTAGATGATTCCTGTTTTTTCTTCTGCAGCTTTTGGGCCTTTTGGTTTACTTAGGATGTTTTGGAGGGCTTTAGTTGGTTTGTTTGCTATGGTGATCCCATGTGGTTGTAACAGTCTGTGGGTTGTTTCTGAGATATTTTTGATGAATGGCAGCATTAGACTTTTCACAGCTTGTATTGGTTGTGCTATATTGGGTTGAGTGGTCAGGCACTTTTTGAAAAAGTTGCATTGGTATCCATTTTGTTGGAAGATGTTGTATAGATCAGATCCAACCATGTCAACTTTAAGCCTGGAGGACTTCAACTCCCAGAATTCCCTAGCCAGCTGGGAATTCTGGGAGTTGAAGTCCACCAGGCTTAAAGTTGATACAGTTGGAGACCCTTGGTATACATGATCTGTTTCCTTTTTCTGAGGTTCAGGGTTGCTATGGTGTATGTCCATTTGTGTAAAATCAAAGCATAATTTTAATGTCAAGGTTTTTAATAGTGTTTTTTTTCATGGCATAAAATTATGTCTATGATCCCATATAACAATCCCAATAAGGTGTTTTTCAAAAGGCAACTGAACTTTGTTTTTTTCTTTGAAAATGTTCACTTCTCATCCAAGACAACCAGGACCTGGATAATTGAGATTCTCCATAGACCTGAATGGCAATGTTTTTCTAGTTTGGCATTTTTAAAATTTTTGGAGATTGCAATTCCCAAAATTTCTGGTTAAAATGCCAATAAAGTTGGCTGTATATTCTTACATGGAAGTTGATTCTCTGAAAGATAATGTGGTTTCCTTTTGGAAGACATTCACTACAAATCATTTTGTGATGGCACCCACCAGACATTCTGATGAAGATAACATTATATGTTGATTTCCAAACCTATAAACAAGGATTAGCAGTAATGACTTAATGCAAAGTTTTTTTTTATTTTTTTTTATTTTATTTTATTATTTTATTTTATTATTTTAATTTTAATTTTAATTTATTTTATTTACCAAAAATTTATATGCCGCCCTTCTTCCTAAGGACTCAGAGCGGCAAACACAAGTTAAAAACATACAATAATAAAAGATCAAATGATTAAAACCCAGTTAAAATAACGACAATCAAAATAAGAAAAACCCAAGGACCAAAATCAACCCATTTGTTGAAACAGCCAGGTCTTTAAGTCCAGACAGAAGGAGCGGAGATCAGGCGCCATCCAAAGCTCAGTTGGCGCCTACTTGTCCTACTTGAGTTTTCATCTCCATAGTCAGACTACAAGCTTTGGAAGCAACACTAATGGATTATTATTCAGATTCTGAAATAATATATAAATATGGATAAATCAGGTCTTTACATTATAAAATGGAAAATAATAAGCACTTCTTTGTAATCCAAGGAAAGTAACAGCACTCTGTGATGTCATGCTGGCCACATGACCATGAAAATGTCTTTAAATAGGCTGTCTCAATGGTCTTAAAACAGAGATGAGCACCACTCCTATAGTTGGCAATGACTAGCAGAATAAAATATGCAATATTACCTTTATAATCCAAGCATTGCTATTTAATGATTCAAGAATCCCACATCATTACACAAATTATATTTAAAATCATATGATAAAAAGGAGCCTTTTAGGACATCAAACCCAATCCTCTTTGGTGTGGGAATCTACATTAAACTTCTTGGCAAATGTTTTTTCACCTTATATTTGAACATATTTTAGTGAAAAGGATCCTACTTCTTCGCTTGATAGTTCAACCATCAAACTGTTGTTACAGTTAAGAAGTTTTTTTTATAATATTCAACAGAGATATGTTTTTCTGTTACTTCAACCGCTATTTCATTTTTTTTATTCATCAAATTTCTATGGTCACCCATTTTACACAAAGTGACTCTGGATGGCATAAAATACAATCAACAATGAAACCATTCTTTTAAAAAATACCATTTAGAATAACTATGAACAACATCATGTAAGAATCTATCACACATAATTCAACCAACTCATGGGCAACCTGTTACCAACAGATGCCCAGGCCTGCTGGGGAAAAAAAAGTTTTGAGAGATTTCTGAAAAGTTATTGAGATTGGGGCTAATCTCATCTCAGAGGGGATGATGTTCTGGAGTGTGAATGCTATGGCAGAAAAGTCCCATCTCCTAGGTCTTGTCAAATGAAATGCCTTAGTGGATGGACATGCAACATGTGTCTCTTGCCAGACCTGATAAGATGGGTAGGTATAATTGAGTGGTCCCATGCCAGATTAAAGGTCAAAAACAGCACCTTGAATTGGACTTGGCAACCAATGCACTCTTAGAACAGAAGTGTAACAGCTGTCCTTCCACAGCACGCAAAATTGCCTGTGCCACCAGTTGAAACCTTGGGATACACCCATGTGGAGCCCAGGTAGAAAGTCCCAGTATTCTTTGTTTTACATTTTGGATTACTTTTTTCATGTGACATTATTTCAATCATTAGAAAAGTTCTGCTTAATATTCCCCCCCTCCCCTCCATTGACACAAGGGTTCTTTTAAGTCAAATTAAAGAGTTGGTGACTACATAGATTTTGGCACCATTAAGAATGTAGTTCCAATTGCTGGCCAAGAGGGAGACATCACAAGGAGTTAGGGTGCTAAGTCTGCCTGCCAACTGAAAATACACAATGAAAATGGATTTTGAAGGAGACATGTCTTTGATCTTTCCTACAAACAAAAATAAACATTGAGCAACTTGTTCTAATCCCAAGGGAAATGAAACATTCCTGCTTTGATCTGCACTTGCTTATTGAAAGTTTGCAATGAAGGCAAATGCATTCAGCTGGTTCCATTCTGAGCAGGGTTGTTATGCTGATGTCCCTTGCAGTGATTAATATGCATTGTCACTGATTCTCACAAGAAGCAACATTCAATCCAGTGAACCTGGATAAGATGCCAGGAAATTGTTGGTAGTTTTCTTGTTGAGATAGTATTTGGCTTTTCTTGAGCTGGAAATAAAACAATAAGTTTTCTAAAACAAGTTTGGAGAAATGAAATTAAGATAAAAATGATAATTCTTTTTCCAACTTATAAGATTTGGAAAGATGATCCTTTTCCCCTTACCACCTGGAAGCTCTGGCTAAACAAGCTGGAACAGAGATGATGATCAGAAATGCTCCTCCCAACACTAACTGAACACACTTTTTTTTATTATTATTATTTCAGAATATTAGGCTAAGAAAATCTTTACTGAATATTCACAAGTCATCATATCAAGTCAATCACTTCACATCCAACTATCAATTTTCCTCTTTGTCTTTCCTCTTTGTTTCTATGTTGATGCAACGTTAGTGTTATTTCAGAATATTTTAAGTTGAATCAGAAATGTGTCTGAAGGCATTTGATTCTTTAGGTGAAGTTTGCTGATTTCTTGAGAGCAGTGGTATACATATCTTGCCCATTCATAAAATGAATTGGTTTTGGATATGGATTTATGTAATACAATTTTAGAATATGCATATAATTATATAAATATGAAATAATGCAATATGGTAGGGTTATTTTTTTAAACAACAGCAACATGCAAATAAAATAAAAAACAGTGAATCCACCAGATATAGATGATGGCTCTTGGAAGTATGCTTAATATTGACTTTTTCTGTCAATATTTCTGTGTGTTGGGGCTGAGATTTTGTGTGTTGGGGCTGAGATTTTGTGTGTTGGGGCTGAGATTGTAAAAGAAGAAAAAGTAATTAAGTGTTTGATATGGTAGTTGCGTGACTGGCAAGCTATTTATAAATTGTGTAGGCCTAAGTGTTAACAGCTCATTTGACTATAGCATCTTAAGAAGTTATGTTTGCATATATTCAAAATGTACATAGTAGAAGGAACAGGCTAGTCATTTTGATGAAAAGAAAATGGCTCTCAAACATTTTCACAGGAGATGTGAAAACATTCTAAATGTGAAATTTAGAAAGGAATTTTGGTGACATTCTCATGAGTGGGCTATGATGTTCTTGCACCTTTTTTTTTAATTACAAGATAGCATCAGTCTACATGTCTTCTTAACTCTCCAACATTCCTGATTTCCCACACTTCCATTAAATCTCAGGTAAAGAAGATATCATGCCCCAATTAAAGAGGCATTTGAGAAGTTGAAAACTTCTTTTTTCTTGGTGAAATCATTTGGCGGAGAATGTCAGAAAGTCATCACTGCCCTGCTTTATTTGGCCTTGCTAAAGGAGTAATGGTTCCACTGTTAACTTATTTGCTTGTAAAAATTAATCCACATCTATCCTGCAGGGGATCAAGACAACTGATATGGGAATCTCCATTGTTTCCCAACAACAAAACTCATATGAGGTGAATTTTATTAGTGAGATGGACTTTGACCTGACTCTTTTCATTCTTGTCTAACACTTTATCTCCTACATCTCACTGATGGTGACTTTTTAAACTGGAAGCCTTGTGTAATGTGCAGTTGCATAGAGAAGTCCCCCCCCCAACCTCTAACGGTTTGGAAAAGTTACTATCTCTTTTTCACGTTTGCTTAAGTTGAAGTATAACTTTCTTAGGTTGCAGAAATGTACTGTGATTATTACGTACTGCTCATATCCTACAATAACAATAGGGAAAAAATTCTTCCTGGTTCATTTCAGTACTGTAGGAAGATTCTGGAAGTCACATGTCAATCCTAGACTAGAGCATGAGTCTCTATGCCAACTTTCCTTTGTTAAATAATAGTCAGAGGAATAATTTCAGCAGAGGCTTATCTCTTTGCTGGTAAATGGTTCAGTCTTCTGTTCTCTTTGTGCTAAGTAACTTATGCATTACCTTCATATTTCAGTATTTAAAGACCTGACTCTGAAGATTATCACAGGGGAAGTTAGACTTTTGGGAAGCTATGGTGGGGATGAAAATAAGTAGCTTTCTTGCTCCAGGGAACTGAATGTTTATTTCTAAAGATACAGAAACAACAAAAAAAGAGAACATTAAAATGAACATCCCAGGACTACAGTGTGGAAACAAACAACAAATGTAGAGAATGACAATACACTGTAAATTGGGGAACAACAGATGCTTAATTGGCTTAATATAGTTTTACACCACAATCATTCATAACAACCCAACAGAGAGAGAAGCTCTTTGCTCAGAAGTGCTCCTTGTTAAATTAATGTTGCAGAGTTACTGTGTTTGTAAACAATAGGAAGGGAGTTCTCCTTGCTCACTGGAGCTTGTCTCAATCAGTCCAAATGAGATTTGCACCAGCAATCAAACCTGCTGCCACTTGGTTCAAACTGACGAGAAGAGCTGCTCCCCTTTACCAGATGTAAAGGAACATGTGAATTACTTTAGGGAAAGAACAGAAGAGATGTTTCCTAGGAAACAATTTGACCAGAGAGGCAGGAACTCCCAGTGAATTAATTGTAGATAAAGAAACTTAGGAAGGACTTGCCCTAATTGACCAGGCAGTTAGAAGTAGTGGGACGTTTGTGTTATGTAAATAGGTTTGTTTGGCGGGAAGTTCGAATTAACTGACCCTCAGCTGATTGGCTGACCACCACAGCTGCAAGGTATATAAAGGGAGCTGGCTCCCCAGGTCAGTTGCTGGAGTCTCACCCTATAATAAAGAGCTGTTGTCACTTACTACTCTGGCTTGCTGCGTCCTCATTCACCCAACTTAACATTGGCGACGAAGGTGGGATTTTGAGGCCAGAAGCAGAGGAGAGCTGAAGCCACATGCAAAAGAGCTGAAGCCACACGCAAAAGAGCTGAAGCCACACTCAAAGGAGCTGAAGCCACGTTCAGAAAAGGGGACCCGAGACCGCATCTGAATCCAGCCAGGCGAGCGAGCGGAACACAGGAGAATCCCGAAACGATGTCTGCCTACACCCCGCCAGCGCCTTTCGACCCCAAGGAAGAGAAGTGGGGATCCTACATGTCCCGGTTCGAGTGCTTCATGGTGGCAAACGGCATGCAAGGGCTACCGGACGTTCGGAAGAAAGCCCTGTTCCTGAGTCACTGTGGGCCAAGGGTTTTCGACACAGCCGAAGCATTGTCGGAGCCGAATTCGGTCCACAACATTTCCTGGTCGACGCTACAGACCCTGCTGAAAGACCACTATGCACCAACGCCATCGAAGTACGTGCAGCGCTACGAATTCCGGCAACGGCTCCAGCAGGAGGGAGAATCGATCAGCGAGTACGTCACTGCCCTGCGTAAGGCCGCAACCCAATGTGAGTACCGAGACCTGGATGAGATGCTCCTAGAGCAACTAATTTGCGGAGTGAGAGATAGCTGGCTTCAGAGGAGGCTGCTTGCGAGGTCAAACCTGACTCTACTCATCGCGCTAGACGAGGCCAGGGTGCAAGAGTCGTCAGTAAAGGCCGCCGAGAGATTAAAGAGCTCCCACCTAACCAAAACAACGCAGAAGACGGCGCCAGTGCATCGAGAGGCCGTAAGCACCGCGAGCGAGGGGGAGTCTGAAGAAGAGGTCTACCGCACCGAGCAGTCCCGCACAGCCCGGAGGGAGCCCAGAGATGGATGCGCCAGCTGTGGAGGGTCCCACTCACGACAGAACTGTAAGTTCAGGGACGCCGTTTGCCGTTCCTGTGAGAAGAGGGGCCACATCGCTAGAGTCTGTAGGTCGAAAACACACCAGAGCTACAGACCACGTGGCCAAACGGCCCAATCCGAGACGGCGCCACACCGAAGGCCCAACAGGGATGGCGGAAACCAGAAGGGCGCGAAATTTGAAGACGCTGGGGCCTACACCATTCGCATCGCACGGACCTGCACCTCGCCTGGAGAAAAGACCTACACCACGGTCGAGATCGAGGGACGGGAGTGCCAGATGGAAATAGACACGGGATCGCCGATATCCATCATGTCTTGGGAAAACCTAAAGAGAGTCATCCCCAGCGCACACAAGCGACAGCTCCAGCCACAGCTTCGCAGACTGAGGGATTACCAAGGGAACCGCATACCCGTCGAAGGCAGAGGCGAGTTCCAAGTCCAGTACGGGGAGTTTACCGAGAAACTGCCCCTCACCATCGTCAGCGACAACCTTCCCAGCCTCCTGGGCATGGACTGGTTTAGAGCCCTAGGCATGGGATTCACCGGAGTAAGGAACGTTCGAAGCACCCTGAAGGAAGACCTGATGCAGGAGTTCCAGGACGTGTTCAACGAGAGGCTTGGCAAGTATGTGGGGACCCCGATTTCATTTAATCTAGACCCCAACATCGCACCCATCCGTTTAAAGCCCAGGCGGGTACCATTTGCCCTGAAGCCCAAAATAGACATTGAGCTGGATAAATTGATCAAGCAAGGGGTGCTCGTTCCAGTCGACCACGCCAAATGGGAGACCCCAATTGTGACACCAGTCAAGCCGGACGGGTCAGTGCGCATATGTGCTGATTATAAATGCACAATTAATAAGGCCCTGCACCAGAGCGCCTATCCAGTGCCAGTCGTTCACCACTTACTGCATTCCCTGGGCCCCGGCAAGATATTCGCAAAACTCGATCTGGCGCAGGCGTACCAGCAGCTGCCAGTAGATGGCGCTACCGCAGAGGCACAGACTATCGTAACCCACAGAGGGGCCTTCAAGTGCACCCGTTTGCAATTCGGAGTAAGCGTGGCCCCCGGACTGTTCCAAAGTACCATGGAACGGCTTCTACAAGGGATCCCCGGGGTGGTGCCCTATTTTGATGACGTGCTCATCACCGCGGACAATGAGCAGCAGCTAAGAGAAAGGCTGAGGGAGGTCCTAAGGAAATTCAGGGACGCGGGACTCAGAGTAAAACGCAATAAATGCATGATCGCAGTCCCCTCAGTCGAATTCCTGGGATACAGAGTAGATGGCACTGGCATACACCCCACAGAGAGCAAGATCAGGGCAATCAGAGAAGCACCCACCCCCAAGGACAAGGCAGAGTTACAGGCCTTCCTGGGACTATTAAATTTTTACGCCATCTTCCTCAAAGACAAGGCAACAGTGGCAGAACCCCTACATAGACTGTTAACCAAGAAAGCCACTTGGAAATGGGGGGAGGCTGAAGACAGGGCATTCGCCGGCATTAAAAAACTACTATCAGATGAAAGCTTCTTGATTCAATACAACGCAACGCTTCCCCTTGTTCTAGCATGTGACGCGTCCCCATTCGGGGTGGGAGCCGTCCTGAGCCATAGACTCCCGAATAGCCTGGAAGCGCCCATCGCATATTACTCCCGAACTCTATCAAGTGCCGAGCGAAATTACAGCCAGCTCGACAAGGAGGCCCTCGCCGCCGTTTCGGGAGTAAAGAAATTCCACGAGTACTTGTTCGGGAGGGATTTTGAGCTAATCACAGACCATCGACCACTCCTGGGTCTCCTCGCGGGAGATCGACCAACCCCGGCAGCACTGTCGCCCAGGATGACACGCTGGGCCATCTTCCTCGCAGCATACTCCTATCGCCTGGTACATCGACCAGGGGCGAACATGGGCAACACAGACGCACTCAGCCGATGCCCACTACCCGACAGCCTAAAAGACCCCACACCCGGCATCCCCATCCTGCTGATAGACGTTTTGGACTCTGGGCCCATAACATCAGCCGAGGTTGCAAGAGCCTCAACCAAGGACCACGTGATCCGGACAGTCGCAAGTTGGGTCATGAGGGGGTGGCCGGAAAAGATTGGGAGCGGGGAATTTAAACCGTTCGCGGGAAAACGAGACGAATTGACAATGCAAGGGGGTTGTTTACTATGGGGCGATCGGGTTGTTATTCCCTCACGCTTAAGGGAAAAGGTTTTAACGTTGTTGCATGAGGGGCACCCAGGGATCGTGAGAATGAAGGGGCTAGCCAGGAGCTACATCTGGTGGCCCAGCATGGATGCAGACATTACAGAGTGGGTGGGGAGATGTCAGCCCTGCCAAGAGTCCAGATCAGACCCGCCAACAGCACCCGTAAGGGAGTGGGAAAGGCCCCAGGGACCCTGGTCCAGAATACATATTGACTTTGCAGGCCCATTCCATGGACAGACCTTCATGGTCGTCGTAGATGCATTCTCCAAATGGCTGGAGATCAAGCTAATGAAGGCCACTACCACTGACGCAACCATCAGAGAGCTAAGACAATTATTCACCACACATGGGTTACCGGACATCCTAGTGTCAGATAACGGGCCACAGTTCACCGCAACACAGTTCGAGGGGTACTTAGCGGGACTTGGGATCAGACATGTCCTTTCTGCCCCGTTTCACCCGGCTAGTAACGGACAGGCGGAGAGATTTGTGAGGTCAGCAAAGGAGGCCCTCTCACGCTTAAGCCCCGGAGACTGGCAGGAAAGGGTAGACAAATTCTTAATAGCCCAGCACTCCACACCCTGTACAGCCACAGGCCGAAGTCCGGCTGAACTACTAATGGGGCGGAAACTCCGGGGAGTTCTAGACAGACTAAACCCCAATTACTCCCCAGAGGTTTTCAAGGGGGGGGGAAGGAAACTTAGAGAGTTCACCACAGGAACACCGGTACACGCCAGAAACTATGGACAGGGCCCACTCTGGGAGGCCGGAACAATCACAGAAATCACAGGCCCCAAGTCATACAGGGTAGACATGGGGGACGGGAGAGTTTGGCGCAGGCACATTGACCAATTAAGAAAAAGAGTAACCACAGACACCGAAGACACACCAGACGACCCCATCTCCGACCACGACTACCAACCAGAAGCACAAACCACTAGCCCGAGTAGAGCGGAGGACTTAGCTGAGGACTCTGGTATCCAGCGCCGCCCCGTCGAGATAGTCCCAACAGCCGGAGAAGTCGCCGCCCACGAGGAGGTCCCGGAGGCCTCATTGGCGGAGCAGGCAGAAACAGAAAGTCCCTCCGACCTGCTCAACGCCGCCCCTCCGACTGAACTGCGCAGGTCAGCTAGGACTCGCACACGCCCTAGTCACCTGAGAGACTTTGTATGCAAATAACACCCCAAGTGACTTCTGGGAGGGGAGGAGTGTTATGTAAATAGGTTTGTTTGGCGGGAAGTTCGAATTAACTGACCCTCAGCTGATTGGCTGACCACCACAGCTGCAAGGTATATAAAGGGAGCTGGCTCCCCAGGTCAGTTGCTGGAGTCTCACCCTATAATAAAGAGCTGTTGTCACTTACTACTCTGGCTTGCTGCGTCCTCATTCACCCAACTTAACAGTTTGTATCTTCAAACTTGCAACAAACTTCAAACTTCTGTTAACGAAGCCTTATATAAAGTAGAATCAACTCATTTGGTTGATTTCCTGTCTTGTTTACCTGGGAGAGCTGAAATGGAAATGATTTCAAGCTAAGCAATATGAACCATCATAGCCAGGAGTGGATAATCCTTCGCCAAGATAGAGCCTGTACACATAGCTAATTATCAATAATGAAATAATCCATGAAAAAAGGGTGGATAGAGCATTTAAGAGTCATATACTGAGAAATGCTTTACTGCGTGTCTGGAAGAAGTATCAATATAAGTTAAATGAAAAGATACCTATATGGACAGCACCCAGGCACACAATAGAGAATACGAGTATAGAAAGTAGACAGGATGTAATTACATATAAAGATATTCTCATTATGGAGGGAGGTATATTAAAATTAAAACCTGTGAATGTGTTGAAAGAGGAGAAAATAATTCAAACTTGGTTTCAATATGTACAAATACAAGCCAGATGGAGAAAAGACGAGAAAATTGTGTTATACAAAGCGATGAAAATTTAATTAAACAAATTAGAGACCAAAGTCCAATGCACATAAAAAGATTGTATAATATATTGATAGAGATGGACTTGGAAACAGAGTTAGTTAAGGACTGTATGATAAAATGGGCGCAGAATTTTGAACAGCCAATAATGATGGAAACTTGGGAAAAAATATGGGTGACAAATGTGAAATTTACTAAAGCGCAAAATTTAAGGGAGAACTTTTATAAAATGTTTTATAGATGGCATCTAGACCCAAAAAAGTTATCTCGTATGTATCCGAATGTAAAACCAAAATGTTGAAGATGTAATTGTGAGGATGCCACTTATTTTCACATTTGGTGGACATGTAAAAAGGTTAAAGAGTTTTGGATAAAAATTTGGTGGATTTTACAAAATATTCTTAAAAAGAGGTTGAAATTTACACCACAGCTGTTTCTGCTGGGTATAGTTACGGATTGTACAGCTATAGAGACTAAATTGATTTTGAATTTAATAACTGCAGCAAGACTGTTGGTGGCACAATATTGGAAGAAGCAAGATTTACCTACAATCCAAGAGTGGACAATGAAAGTTACAAACCTAGCGGAAATGGCAAAAATCTTGGCATATTTGAAGGATCATTCAAATGAAAGATATTTAAGAGACTGGAGAAGATGGAAAGATTATATTCAAAACAAATACCGGAATAAGAAATTGCAGATACGTTATGAATGACTATATAGATATATGGTGTGTCTTTAAGTAATCAAGCTAGACAGGTAATTAGGGAATTGAAGGAACAAGAGATGTGGAATGTTATAATTATTTAGACTAGGATTGATTATGATTGTTGAAGGTTATACCCTGTAATTTGTTCTGGGAAGAGGAGTGGGGAGAGGGGAGGTTGGGGTAGGGAAGGTGGGGGGGAAATATGTAAACTTTTTGTAAAACTTTTCAATAAAAAAAATAATAATGAAATAGTCCAGTATTGATTAAGTCTGCTATTGCAGACTTGCTGAACTTGCTGAATTAGCATGGGAAATGTTGAAAAAAAAATCTAGTATGAACTTCAACAGAATTGGTATGGTATTTGGTACAGACAAAAACAAGGCAGCAAGTGTCTTACAGAAAGCTTTATATCACAGAATAAATGGCTCTAGAGCCAAAACATACAGTACATGAGGCATCCATACCAAAGTCTTCAAGATAACAGAAATGGCACCACAAAGCCAAGCCCTGTTCCCTGTGTGTATGCATGTACGTTGCACTTGTTATTTTGCAAATTTGATTCCCCCATCATGTGTGCATGCACATACTGGTTAAGTCCACATCTTCATGTAGGCCTTATCTTTAGTGTTTTGATGTAAGGAAGAAATGTTCTTGCTTCCAGCTAGGCTTTCTCTTGCCATCTTATCGTTCTGAAGTCCTAAGTCTTCATGAAAAGCCAGGAATGAGACTTCAAAGTTACAGCTGCATCCATAGATGTGACTCTTTCCAGGCTTTGGTGAAAAATGTTAAACTCCTCTAGTCTAGATAGATTTCCAGAGGTGTCTTGGCTTCCTCTTTTAAGTTATTGTTACTTAACTTCACTGTGAGCAGAATAGCTGGATTGAGGCAAGCAGACGGACAGACAGACACACAAATGATAGCTGTGTCAGAACATTTTTATGTTTTACTTGCAATTAAATGGATCATTTGAATTCTTTGCTTGAATCTCTTATATTTCAGGTCTTCTCTGTTTATTTTCCTATTCATTCTTAGAATATGTATTAGCTGTCTAATCCAGCTAGGCACAACATTTGAAATCAGCGTAATATTGCAGCACAATAACACAAAGATGTTTGATCCTCTCCTGTTCATATAGGAGAAACTCTAATTGTAACTCTTCTTGTTTGCCAAAAAGAAAAAAGAAAAAAAGAAAAAAAAAGCAACCATTTGGAACCTTGTTCACTTTTCAAACCTTTGGAATGTGAATTCAAATGAATCAATATTGATCTCTGCCATATTCTGTTTACCTTAATACATCAGCCACAACTGATATATTAAGGAACTTTATGTTAAGCTTCTGTTTTGCCATCAACTATTAACTGATACATTATTATTATTATTATTATTGTTGTTGTTGTTGTTGTTGTTGTTATTGTTATTGTTATTGTTATTGTTATTTATTCGATTTATATACTGCCCATTCTGCTATTGGACTCAGGGCGGTGCACAGCCAAGGATAAAAAACATACCAATACAAAATTTAAAATCAATTAAAAGAATTATACAGCTTTGGCCCACAATTTAAAACAATCCAATTAAAACCCAAGTTACACTTAAAAAGCTAAAAAACTAAAAAGCTAAAAAAGCTAAAAAGCTAAAAAGCTAAAAAGCACATACATGCTATGTGCTTCTTGAATTAACTAAATAATTTGCTTCTGAACATTTTAACATTCATTTAAAATAATAAGATTTGGGAGCTGTTTTAATATTATTAAATTAACATTTATTAAGAATTGATTTATATTTTGAGAATATGTTGTCATGATTTTGCACATTGAGATTTTGATTGTAAAAAATTATGATAGGCAAGATTTTGGCAGGATTTTGGGAACCTACATCCTTCTTTAAAAATAGCATTTGTAGAGCGACCAAGAATCCTCTATTAAATGTTATCATCTTATAGGATCAAGGAAGTGTACTTTCTCTGTTGCGGTCCCCATTCCCTGGAGTAAAATATACTCCCTCCACCAGAATTAAGATCTGTAGCAGATCTTAATGGTTTCTACTGGGTCACCCTGGTTCAGGAGAACCTGTAGTGGCAGCAGTAGGAGGCTCTGCCCACCCACCCGGACATCATGATGGACACGCTGCGCATGCGCAGAAGCACCGTGTGCGAGTGAAGCGAACACGCATGCACACTCACAGTTCTGAACCGGTAGCGAAGGTAAGTGGAACCCACTACTGGTCTGTACCCCTCTCTTATGGTTCCAGAAGGCTCAGAAAATTAGGCTTCAGTTCCAGGCCTGAGGCTGATGTATTATTGTTTGTGTAGGTGCCCTGTTATATTTGATTTTTGTTCTCTATAAGATTATTTTAGCTGGATTGTCCATTTGGTTTGACTTTTATTGTACTTTTATGGATTTTCCAGTCTTGTATACTGCCCAGAGTCTATTGGAGCTAGATAGCTAATACATTCAAAAATAAATAAAAATACAATGAAAATCAATGTTCCTTAGCCTAACCCCTTCAGATAGGCTGCAAATTCCTCACCGAATCCATGTTGAAATTCATTTTATACTGCTATATGGAGCAAGCTATCTATCTAAAGCAGATTATCATTTATGGCCCTTATTGAGACATTCTGGAAAGAAATAAACTGAATCCAGAGCCTAAGGACCAACTAGCTTTACTTAATACTCATCAGACAGGAGGTCCTGGAGATATTTGTGTACTTAGGATGACAGCTTGAAAGGATTAGTTCTTCATGCATCAGGTACATTATACATATTATATGTGGAAGCTTCCACACAATGCAATATTCTTTTTTAACACAGTTTCATGCAGATACAAAGCATCCTCTCTTTAAATGTTCTTGATGAATGCAGGAAAAAGAGCCTTCCAGCAACGCTGACATCAGAGACAAGATGTCAGAGACAGAGCTAATGGGCTGCCAAATAGCGTGTGTTGAGTTTAGCTGTTTGCAGAATGCTTGAGTAAGTCGAAGCTGTCACTGTAGGATTTTTCTATGTCACTTAAAAACATTTCCGTCAGGTGTTAGTGATGACATTTCAACTGTTTTTTTCTTCATCATTGCAAGGTAAGTGGAAGAACATGCCTACTAGCCTACTCTCACCATGATAAAAATGCCCTAATAATATAACTGTTTGTAGCAATTCTTAATTGGAATCTATATAAATAGAAGAAGTTGTCTATATCAACATCCTATTTCAAACTTAAATTCCCATAATACTGATGGTGAAGGGTGATGAATAAGTATTGTTTATTTAATGGTTGGTAAAGAAAAACGCTTAACAATCTGACTATTTTTGCTTTACAGCAACAAAAACATTTGCTGTTTAAGACAATCTGTGCTGTACTTTTTGTGAGGACACATAGAACTTCAAATAAATTAAGTGAAAGATAACTTTATATGGGTTTCTTTCAAGCATGGATCTCATGTTCAAGATGCTGCATAAAACATGCAACTTCTTCTGCCTGTGATAACTGAATCCTCAAATGATTAAAAACAGGCTTTGTATAAGCACGAAATGCTGTCTCGATTGTTATGAAGAATCTTTTTCATTGGAGCAGGCTGAATTTCCAAAACTTTCTGATAACAGTCAGTCCTGGGGACATAAAACACAGAGTGTTTGTCCCAAGAAAGGAGCTATCAGGAGCAACATTAGGCAGAGATAAATTTCTTTGTAAGTAAATAACTAAGTAAATAACTGAAGCAACTTTATATGGTCAGTTCTAGAAGTACTGAAAAAGAAAAGAACCCTCTCTATTCATAAAGTATTTAACTTTTAAGCGTGTTTTTTTAAAAAAAAAGTTGAAGAGAACACTTACCTTTTTATGCATTTTTAAAAAGTAAATACAGTTCAGGCAAATTACTCTAAATATTGCATGCAATGAATTCTCTAGAAATAAACAAAGAAATAATTTGAACTGCTATATCCAATGCTGTAATAACTGGATTTCTTTTCCATACTGCTAATAATACAAATGATACCAGTAGCAACAAGGCAATTTTAGTTAAGTCTGTGTATTGGAAGTTTAGCCTCCGTTGTTGTTGTTGTTGTTGTTGTTGTTGTTGTTGTTGTTGTTTACTTTAGCTCAGTTTTTGTCTCGTAATCCCTTGAGTTTATATTTTCTACAACAGCAACAGCTGGTCTATGGACTGGGGGTTGGGGACCCACTGCTCTACAACATTGTCCACTCAAGTTTCTTCAGATTTCTAACTTCCTTTTATTGGCTTCATTTATATACTATATTAACTTCATTTCATAACTTCTTAGTCTAGCAGAAGAATACTAGCACCGTTCCAGATTTCTAATTATAATAATAGCTTGTCCTTTCCCATTTAAGTTTCATCACTTCAAGTTTATGTTTCAAGATCTGTGGGCAAGCTAATTTAATTCCGGCCACTTCTAGATTTAATAATAATAATAATACTAAAAAGATTAATTCTTAGGCTAGAATGGCGCATATTTTGACAGATTGAGAGGAAAATAACAGGGATGATGGACTCTTTAGAAAATATCAACCCTGCTAAGTTCAATTAGATGTCTTAAATATGTATTGTATATTATATTATAATATATATTCTTCCTCCATTGCTTTTAAGGCAGAGAGAGAGTGTGTGTGTGAAGAAAAATGCAGCACAGCAGTCTTAGATTGTCCAGCAATAAACCTATATTATGCTGAACTGATGCAGAAAATATCTTGTCCCAATATAGTAATAATAACAATTACAGAATAACAATAACATTTATTGATAAACTGAGTTTTTAACGGGAAGGGGAGGGGAGGGGAATGGAGAGGAGAGGAGAGGAGAGGAGAGGGGAAGGGAAGGGAAGGGAAGGGAAGGGAAGGGAAGGGAAGGGAAGGGAAGGGAAGGGAAGGGAAGAGAAGAGATCTTGGAGGTCTTCTAGTCCAGGCCCTTGCTCAAGTAGGAGATCTGATACCATTTCAGACAAGTGGTTATCTAATCTCTCCTTAAAAACTTCTAGTGATAGAGCACCCACAAAAGATGTAGTGGCAAAGAAGTCACATACATACATACATACATACATACATACATACATACATACATACATAATTTTCCTGTATGGAATGCAGATATTGGCATGTGTCCTTAATTTTCTAAGGAAAGGGCAATCTGATTTAGGGGCATATTCAAATGTTCAAAGCTTTCAGTACATTTGACCATAGTATAGCAGTTTGGATTAGCAATGCTTCTGAATGTAGGTCACTTCTCAGAGATTGATGGCACTTTCAGGATGACTGGTTTGAACAATAATGGACAGCTGTTACTACTTCTGTGTGCATAAGATCCATATGCCCTCATTCAAAACTGATGTTTTGCTGTGGGGATGTTATATTATCCCAGCACTCAAATGGCAACATTAGTTGCTAGGAAATTGAGCATTTTCTCCTATTTAGTGTGCCTGTTGGTATTGCATGTGGTCTGTGATTGCCAATTTCTGATAAGCATGTATTGAATAATGGCTGTGACATCTGTGGGAAGCCACCCCCCTCCTAGAAGAATGAAATATTTTGAGGAATATTAAAAAGGGCAGATTATTATATTTCCTCAAAGGGAGAAATGGATAAACATGGGTTTTTTTAGAGGCAGAAAGCAACCCCCACTTTCCTTAATAGCCCCAGCAGATGCTGAGGCCAGCTTTTAGAAATGCAGATTTGGTAATCCATTCAAGACAGGATATTTCAAAACAAAGTCAGAATGGTAGGATTAGAAGCAGTCATCACTCAAGATCCAACACAGGAAAAAGCCATTAAGCCACATTAGGAATTATTGCATCACGATCAGAGCAGTCCAAACTTCAACAAAACGTAGCTCAGACAAACACCTAGAATTTGTACTTTGCCTATAGAGCCAGCTATGACTCCTACATACATCCTACACAGCCCCATGGGAGTCTGACAACAGCGAATAGAATAAGTGTTCTTACACAGGAACAGGAAGCTCAAGTGCAAAGCTTAAAGAAGGTATAAAAACCCCTCATTCTCAGCTCTATTTGGTCAGATGCACCAGAACCATGTGCTTGATGGTTCTGTTCATCATTAAACCTTCTTTCCAATCAGTCTCCATGTTTCCAGTGTCTTTCTCCTGGCTTGGAACTGAACCAAGTGGATATTTCTTCCCACACACCAATACACATTAAGGTTGTTTCTTTTTAATGTCAGCTAGAAAAGTGTGATATAAGATGTCATTGGAAGTATAGACAGTATAAAATGTGGAAATATTAGCCATAAAATGTTACAATTTTTGTTCTTTTAAAGATTGTTCAATCCATTCAATTAAGAATCCATTCACATAATAATAAAGAAAATTTTCAAAGAGCAGCTATTTTCTACATCCTCTCAATTATATAGGATTAGAATATTGTCCCTACAGGATCAGCAGCTTGAGTTTAGGGATAAATTTGCCTATAATTATAAGTTGTGAAATAATCATATAGGTATTATTATATAAGTAGATAAATAATTAAATATTATTCCACAGTTAATTCTATTGGCATTTGAACCAAAAGGTATGGTTACAGCACCGTACATTAATTGTGTGTAGGTGTTTTTCATCACAGAATATTCCACTTTTCTCCCAGAATGTTCTGATCTAGCTGTTCTGGGAACAAATGAATTTCCCAGAAAAGGATGCACTGTTCCCAGAAGAACTGGACTGGCATGTTCTAAGAAATAAAAATGAAATGTTCTGATATTCCACAAACATTCCGTGGCTAGAATGCTGAGGTGTACCCAAAGTCAGAACCCATAGGCCAATCACAATATGTTTTATTTCAATCTGTTTTGTTTCAAAGAAAATGTTACTGTACTTAGGAATGTTCAAAGCAGGGGTGAAATGCTACCGGTTTGCACCGGTTCGGGCGAATTGGTAGTAATAAAAGCTACCAGTTCATCCGAAACCAGTCTTTCCAATGATCAGCTGTGCCGCGCGATTTATATTAGCTAGAAAGCAGGAAATCCTGCTTTCTAGTGAATCTAAATCACGCGGCACAGCTGTTTTCTCCCCTCACTGTTCTACTTACCTTCAAACGGCTCCTTTTTCCTTGTGAAGCGCATGTTTGGTGCGCACTGTGCATGCATGTGCATTTAGTGCACATTGTGCATGTGCGCGCATGCAGTGTCTATTTGGCACACACTGCGTATGCGTGTGGGCAGTGCACATGCACAGGCAACGAACTAGTGGCAACCCATGGAGAATTTTACCACTGGTTCAAAGATTAGAAAATCAAATGAGTCAGAAAATGTCAACCAATGGCAATTCATGTAATTTATATAATAAATGGCCTATGAGACTGATTTTTGTCTGTGGGGCCTGACTTTCAGTGCACCTTGTAAATTAAACATGGCTACTAAGTTTTTAAGAATTAGCATGAAGTATTGCATCCGGAACATTTGAGTATATGGGATCAGGGTGGATAAAGTTGGGCTTGGATCTGAAACCCATTCATTCCTCTAAGAAGCTGCAGGATCAGGTCTGTTAAGAATAAACTAGAGTTAGTATGCCCCTGTGCATCCATTTAATGGGCCCTATTTCCTCTCCAGTCTTGGACTGTGAATTGGTTTTCATGAAACCTTTTGTGCTCTATCCTTTTGCCAGGACCACAGCTGTCACTTTAGTTGTGAGGTTGAAACGAAATCACTCTTTGACAATCCTAAATTCATGCAACTGATTCTTCACCTTTCAACTATTATTAAGTACCTGCATGCCCAGTTAGGAGCCAAGGTGAATTTTTACTTCAATACTCAAGGTTTTTCCAGATATTTTTGATAAAAAATACAGTGTAGGCATTTTTGATAAAAAATCAGGATATTTCAGTTATGTTTTGCTCACATTTTCCTATCAGTTAGAATACAAATCTTAAGTAGTGTTACCTAAGACTGGATTCAAAGTAAAATGACTTGGACCATTTATTTATTATTGCTCATCATTTAGTAACCTTTATTGAGGAAGATAAAAAATACAGTGTAGGCAGAAGCAGATGATAGTCAGATTTTTACTGCTCTATATAATTCTGTAGTCATCCATCCATCATTCTTGCATCACTGAATATTTGGATAGACAGCCACAATCAAACATGAGGCAGATGGAATTTGTGCACTCGCTGTCCCTAGAGTTACTAGAATTTTCTCTTTTTTTTTAAACCTAGAAAACGAGAATTGTTTCTGGATTGGCACTGTCTAGATTCCTTAATGTATGGCTGTGAAAGTTGGGCCATAAGAAAGGCTGAGCACCAAAGAATTGAGGCCTTTGAACTACGATGCTGGAAAAGACTCCTGCGAGTCCGTTGGACTGCAAGGCGATTAAACTGGTCAGTCCTAGAGGAGATCAACCCTGACTGCCCTTTAGAAGGCCAGACCCTGAAGATGAAACTCAAATGCTTTGGCCAACTAATGAGAAGGAAGGACTCTCTGAAGAAGAACGTAATGTTAGGAAAAATTGAGGGCAAAAGAAGAACGGGACGACAGATAATGAGATGGCTGGATGGAGTCACTGAAGCAGTAGGCGTGAGCTTAAATGGACTCCAGAGGATGGTAGAGGACAGGAAGGCCTGGAGGAACATTGTCCATGGGGTCACGATGAGTCAGACATGACTTCGCAACTAACAACAACAACAAAAGATTCCTTTGGAAAGAACATTATACTACTTCTCCTTTGATAGTTCCCTTGCTTGCCCATGAGATGGTTATACAATCTTCAGGAATTTCATGTTTTTTCTGATTTAATTGATCAATCTAAATCAATATCCATATACTTAGCATTTGCTTGCTTCAGTAGATTCTGACCAATAGGTTTTGCTGAGGGCTTCTGTCCACTTCTTATGGCATTTTATCAGGAGAATTTCTTTATAAAATGTTTTTGTAAACATTTCTTAGCTTGGTAATATAAGATGAAAAATCACCCAATATTTCTACTCTTCACTTATATTAATTACAGACAATTATTAATGCGGGGCCAATGACATCTTCTAATGACACACTATAATTGTATTTCTGATCCAGATTTAATTTGTTAGGCAGTTAAGTAATGGTTCACTTGAAAGATTTGCTTGATACTGAAGCTATTGTTATGGGATTTTTCTTTTTTAATATCAGGTGGGGTTTTTTTTGGCGGGGGGAGGTTTCCTTGATTCCAAGAAAATCTTATGATCACCATTCAATATATATACACCATTGTGAGAGGGAGAAGCCCCTTAAGCTGAAGATGTGGTATATTAAAAAAAAAAAACAGTGAAAAAATAAGTGAAGAAGAATGGAAGGTTAAGAAGGCCAAAAGGAGAAAGCACAAAACACCAGAAGAGAGGTGAAGATACTAGAACCTCTGGATTTGAATATATGGGGCCAGCAACACTGGCAGATCAGAGGAAATCCAGTTGTAACAGTTGAGTAGCAGCTGCACAAAATCTCTGCCAAATTGACATATACAGAGCACCGAAAGTCATTCCAGAAATGTAGTTACACAATGGTTGATAACAGCAGAGCAGGAAGATCCAGTAAGCTGATAATTCTGGAATTTGATAGAAGCTAATTGTGCATAGTACCCAGTAGTTAATAGAGGAAGACTAAGTACTGATAGCAACTGCAGTCTTTAAGGAGCAGTAAAAGGAGGATAGAAACATTACCTCTCTACCCAAAACTAGTCATCTAAGGCCACATTAGTGATTTTGGGACAGGGAGGGTCAGGAAAGAAGAAAAGAAGTGCAAGAGCTTCAGTAAACCTTTTTTTAAAAAAGGGGCAAATGGAAGTTAAAAAGAATACCTGAAAAAAATTCTGGACTCTAGAACCATGAAATTATGAATTATGTAACTGTAAATAAATTATAATTGAATAATTCTAATTTGGAACAGGAAAATGGAGAGCAAATATAAGAATCGCTTCTAGGAGTAAGCTTCTGGGAGTAAGAAATGAAAAAAAAATCTTTATTTTTGTGATATGCTTTTATAATATAATCATTGAAAGGAACTGTTTGGCTTTCTGACCAATCCCAAATCAGACCTGCAGCTATGTCTGGCAGTAACAAAAGGAGCTTTAGAAACAGTCCACCCACCAGGAAATGATCAGAAATGATATTTAAGTGTCTATTCATTTTTTCTGCAGCAGATGCAAAACAGTAGCTGATCTGAAGACATAGGAATAACATTTTATACAGTATGAACTCCCTGTATCATGGTGCTTTTGAGAAGACATCACAATTGACAAAGAAGTTAGAA